>PVIC010009239.1:0-46079 GCA_004025085.1 Thryonomys swinderianus | reverse complement strand
TCTCTCTCTCTCTCTCTCTCTCTCTCTCTCTCTCTCTCTCTCTCTCTCTCTCTCTCTCTCTCTCTCTCTCTCTCTCTCTCTCTCTCTCTCTCTCTCTCTCTCTCTCTCTCTCTCTCTCTCTCTCTCTCTCTCTCTCTCTCTCTCTCTCTCTCTCTCTCTCTCTCTCTCTCTCTCTCTCTCTCTCTCTCTCTCCCTCTCTCTCTCTCCCTCCTGGCAGATGAATAGATACAGTGACCCTTTTAGAAGTCACAGTGACTCAGGTGATGCAGATGATGCAGACCAATTATACATTGCTAAATGCTACTTCTGCCCTTGCACCCAATCACACCTTGCCTCGAGCACAGCTCCCACCCTCTCATCCAATTACATCCCAAGCCACCCTATATAAATACCTGTAACATCCATAATAAAAAGGGAAGCTTCTCAACCAACACGGAGTCTGGGGGTTGTGACTGCGTCCCCGCTCATCCTGCCGAGGTCGTTGGACAACGGAGACGGCACGGAAACCAGCCCAGCCGGTAAACCAGGCACAGCTGTACCCAACCGAAACCTAGATGGGACTGGTTAGCCAATGATGAGTAGGATTCCTCTAGCGGCAACAGCCTAAGACAGGCACAGTCACCCTGAGGTCTTTTTAAAAACAAAAGGAAGGAGATGTGGACAAACATTTCTCCAGGAGCTTTCACTTCTCTTCTCTCTCTCTCCTGGTAGATGAATAAATACAGTGACCCTTTTAGAAGCCACAGCGACGCAGGTGACGCAGATGACACAAGTGTGCAGATGACGCAGGTGACGCAGATGATGAAGACCAATTATACATTGCTAAATGCGATTTCTGCCCTTGTTTTCCAATCACACCCCACCACGAGCACTGCTCCCACCCTCTCGTCCAATTACATCCCAAGCCACCCTCTAGCATCCATATAAATGCCTCTAGCATCCATAATAAAAAAAGGGAAGCTTCTCGACCAACACAGAGTCTGGGGGTTGTGACTCTGCGTCCCTGCTCACCGTTCCCGGGTCGTTGGACAACAGAGACGGCATGGTAACCAGCAAGACCGGACGAAAGTTAGTGCTCGTAGATTCGGAAATATCTTTCAGAAAGTTGGTGTATATGATATAGTGGACGGGATGGAAAAGTAATTTGACTGTGCTACAACTGTACAAAATAGTCTATGAAAAGTGCGGGGAATAAAATCTTAACTTAAAAAGTGTTGTAAAATACGGCAAAATGTCTCCTCTACATAAACATTGTACTATAGCTGATGAAATCATTTTATATATGATATAGATCAACTATAAATGGATATAACTTGGTCTGGGGATTTAACTCAAGTTGTACCGCACCTACCTTGGAATCACGAGTGCCCGAGTTTGATCCCCGGTACCACCAAAAAAAAAAATTAATAAAGATACAGGTGTTGTAGAATATGTATGTGTGTGTGTGTGTGTGTGTGTATACACATATATACACACACATATACATATGTACACATATATAAACATGTTACAATTTACACAATTATCTCTTGGATTTATCTTATGATAATGGATGTGGATAATGGATACGCAAACATTTAGCTTGCTTTCTCTGCAATTTAAAGTGCAATTGTTTTGGATTGCATAAATCTTCCTTTTGAAAATTTTATTATTTGTGAAATAACATGCCTGACATTAACAACAAAATAAGAATGTGTACTTGTCAACTTGTATATAAATGCATGCCTTCATAGGCACAAAGGTGGTCAGCTGAATTACTATTGTCAGTTAAAATATTACATAGACTGGGCCAGAGATTTAGCTCAGTGGTTTCAACACCTGCCAAGCAAGCACAAGGTCTCTGGTTCAATTGGTGGTGACCACAAACAACAATGCTGGGCATGCTGACTCAGACCCACCAGCAATCAGTACCACACACCACAATGCCAGGTGTAGTGGATCATGCCTGTAATCTCAGCACTTGGGAGGCAGAGACAGGAGAATTTCTGAGTTTGAAGCTTGCCTGGGCTACATAGTGAGCTCAAGGCCAGCCTGAACTACAAAGTGAGACCCATACATATATATATATATGTATATGTATATGTATATGTATATATAATGCTCAGATTGTTGTCAAAGTGTATATAAAGTCTGATATATGAGCTTTCCCTGGACTATGTGTGGCTGGTGCAGAAGGTAGAATTAGCACCAGACTGTACCTTCCAATCTACAGTGTTCTGTTATCACCTATCCCATTCACTCTTGAGCACTACGCTATCAATTATGAACATAGTCTTGTTAAAATTTTCCATTTTGTGGGACTGTATGACTAGCTGTCTGAGTCATAAGAAGTCCGCAGGCTACAGAATGGACAGTTCTGGTCTAGAAACAATGAAACCTAAAATATCATGGGTATGCTTTATACTCAGTTCTTGGTTTCCAATGCTGTCCTCTAAGGAAAGCAAAGTTTCTTGAAGAAATAATTGATCCCAAGGGTGAAGTATAAAATAAACATGCTGCACATGGAGTTTCTTGTAGGATACAAAAGTGAAAGAGAAAAAGTCTTAAAAACAAAAATTGTTCCAAAGTTTAAACCAAACTATATAAAAGGTGGCCATGAGTCTATCCTAATATATAATATAATTGATTAAATAAATATGAAAACAGGGAAATTCTGAATAAAATATGGGCATTTGTTCATAATAATATACAAATGATTCTTTAATTTTGAAAATGTACAGTATCATAATAAAATAAATTAAAATAGGGAAGACTTGGTGGTTGGTATGTAGAAGTCATTATCACAAAAGAGGAAGAGCAAAGCAGATATTTATTAAAATTGCCTTAAGCATTTGAAAAATAATACTGTGGTACTCCAGACTATATGCACATCTACATATCACAAAATTTTAGAACATTTTATTAACCTTTGAAAATGTAACATCACACACCTAAGATACAAACATACAATATTTTAGTACAATATAGCTTTGTAAATGGACTTTTTATACCCTTCCATACATCATTAAGAAAGAAAAAAGGTGTCATTCACTCACTGAGTGTAATCTTTGAGTCACATCAAGAGACGTAGAAACATCTCAGGGTCTTCACAGGGCTTATCTCCAGCTCTCTTAAACTGTTAGGAGGTATTAATGCACTAGTCACTTTCCCATTTGTTGCAACTTGCATCTAAATGCCCCCTGCAGTGTTATATGCCATACGTGCGATTTTTGGAGGTGGCTGGAGTTAGAGTGTGTGAATATGGATTCAGGTACGTGATAACTGTATTAGTCCATTGATTGACTTAGCAAAGTTTGGGCTGTGGGTAATGGGAAAGCCCATCCTGCATGTGGGTGTCAGCACCCATAGGATTGTAGACTAGCTAGGATAAAAGGGAAAGGGAGGCTTACTACTTGCAATCTGCCCCACTATGGACTATTTCTCCATGGCCATGCCCCACTGCAATGCCACTCTGACTTGGACAGTTCACTATGGGTGGAAAATTTGCAAGCTCATCTGAAATAAGCCTTTCTGCTTTCAGTTTATGAGTACTAATATTTTGTCCCAGCAATGAGAAAATATACCATGACACTATTAAAAGGACAAAATATTTAAAACCTTATATACTGGTACAAATTTCCCAATGTTATATGTGATTTTGAGATGTATATAAATTGTACCAATAAAGAATTCAATAAAAAAAAACCTTTAACATAAAAGAGTTTTCTTTGGCTCAGTTTCCAATGGGTTTATACCAAAGAGAACGGGCTCCAAACCTGAAATGGCATGATCTGATATGGAGGCCAGCTGGTGTTCAGGAATCAGAGAAGGAATGTAGAAACTGGGAACCCCCTTCCAGCCATGCCTTACTTGCAAAGGGCACATTTAGCTACATAATATATCAGTGGATTCATCCACTCCTAAGTATAATACTCCTATGATTCAATCATCTTTGAAATATAGGAGATTGTTATGGGTCACTTTAGATATAACTCATAATATGCTACATCCAGTTTCCTTAAGATTCATCTTATTTTGCAAAATGTGCTTAGTCGGTCTCTAAGATTAGCCAAACTCTTAGTGGTTCCAATATTGCTGAAAAATCTGTCATTGGTTTCCTCTGAGATTCACAGATAACATTTCGATGTCACCCCTGCACAAACAAAAAAGAAACTGAAATACTTCCTACATGCAATATCAACATTCTAATTTCAAAAGAAAGGAGTAGGAGAATAGAAAGGAATTGGGCCAAAGCAGGGCCAAAACAGAAGAGTAAACATTAAATTCTGAAGTGATTTATCCAGAAGCTGCGGCAGGATGTGGAGCAATGAGAAGGCTAACGGGCCTGAGTCGCTCCACCCCTTTGGCCTCAGCCGTTGTACTCCATGGTCCGGCTCCACTCGTCACCTGCTGTTTTACTCGGCAGATATCCTGCATTCCTGGCTTCTTCCACTTCACATGGGGTCCACTGAAATTCCAGCTTCATTTTCACAGCTTTATGACCTGCCTTCCCAAAGGGGCACTGCCTGGTTTCCCAATATTTCTTTTAAAATAGGAGTGGAAGTCTAGACAACTCCATAACACCTGTGTTTTGCATGCCTTTCAAAGCAATATGGATAACAGACACCAAGACCTCCAACACCTTGGCCAATAGCCAGGGCTGCTTTGATCACGGACACCGGGAACTCCGTGTACATGGATGACTCAGCAGCAAGCCTGGTCCTAGGAAATCAAGTCCCTAGATGGCTTTTCTTGAGCAAGAGGCTGAGAGGTGATCTCTTCTTCAGTGAAAACTTCAAACTTTTACCTGTTGGAGTTTGTGACAGGTGGGGTCTTGGTGGTTCTTGATATACTTTTAAACTATCATACCCATTGTCCTGATGCAAAGTAATTGTCTACATTTAGTTCTTATCTCTTAGCAGTCAAGCTTTCCTTTGCTCCAACTGCAAAATCACTACAGTTCTGGCCAAACTGTGAATTATTTAAATCATGAAACTTGCCTTGTATGGTCCTAGGTCTCAATAGAGATCTGTTTAAAAACAGCTATCAGGCCAGGCATGGTAGCTCATGCCTGTCATCCCAGCACTCGGGAGGCAGAGACAGGAGGATTGCTGAGTTCCAGGTTTGCCTGGGCTACATAGTGAGCTCAGGGTCAGCCTGAATTACAGGGCGAGACCCTGTATCAAAAAGAAAAAAAAAAGCTATTATTACCAGTACCAAGTGCACCATCTAAACATTGGATGCATGCAAATTTTCTTCTTTAGAATAATTGTTCTACTGTTGTTAAATGAGTAACTTTTTATCACTAAAGGTAGTTTTAGATGAAAGATAGCCTATGCCAAAAATCAAGTTACAAAAACATTATACAAGTATTTTCAGTATGAGAAATAACCAAGCCGATAGACACAGAGAAAACTAGCTACCACCCAAAAGAACATGATAAAGCATAAATTTAATCTGACCATTAGAAAAAATTGTTCTTGGTTAATCTGATTTAATTTTTCCATTAAAGGAAAAGAGTTTTTGTGAGTAATTTAGGTGGGCAAGCAATTTAAATCAGTTTAAGGAATGTAAAATAATAGCTTCATGGAAATATGTTTTGATATGTATTGCATGAAGTGTTTCTCAATTTACTAAATATATCATTAATGTGATCCAGAATGTCTATTATTACAATTTGTTTGTTTAATGTTATGACCTGTTCTTATCACATCATTATTCTAAAAACAAGTACATATAAAATAGAACTGAATAGACCTAATTATGCTTTGATTATTTGAATAAAAATCCTTAATATTTTTACGAAAAATATGAGGGTTTTTCAAAACTTTTTAAAGTGTTGAGGTTGACACAATGGATTGTTAATTACTCTCCCTAAAGAAAAATTAAACATGTCAGACAAAACAAGAAGTTCCCCCCTAAATACATGAGGCTATATACAGAACTTTCAACTGGGAATATCATGGATCTAAATTGAATCCCTTTTTCTAATAACATATACTTACTTAGTAATAAATTCAAAATGAGTTGCCTTTTAATACAAACACCTGAGTTTATGGCATATGCCTCATATATGGTATTTACACATTAAATTTTTCTACATGTTGTAAATGAACAAGATAAAAGATACCTCAGTTCTGTAATAAAGTTTTCATTTGCTGAATTCTGTAATGATGAAACAATTTTCTAGAACAAAGTAGTGTTACAATGCCTTCAAGAAGAATTTTCAGTTATAGAATAGTTTCTCCCTAAGCTGCTGGCTGAATGAATGCAGTGGGAATGTAAAATTCATGTTTTTAAAATCAAGAGATGGAAGCATTTACTGAGGATTTATGGAAACAAATCAAACCCTTTATTATGTTTCTGCTCCCAAACAAGTATGTACCTTAAGCATTAATTTTTTCCAAACCTACATTTAAGTTAAGTGTTAGAATGCTGCAGTCTTGTTTCTTTTTCATTAACCCATATGTCTTCAATTTGATATAATTTATACCATTCTGCTACTAATCTTCATAATTCTCCAAGAATTAGAAAAGACTGGGTTTAGAAAGAGCTTATCTGCCGATGTTTCTCAACAAAGGAAATTTTGACTAATGCAGCAAGTGAGAGATGCAAGAGAGATGTTTTCAAGAACAACAAAATTACTCCAAGTGTCACAGTTGTCATTGCCAATTATGAAAGTGTTGTCATATTATCAGTGTCTTGCCCAGACTGCTTAGGTATGAAAATAAATTAGATAGTCCATAGCATGGAAGAAATACTGAAAGGAAAGAATTAATATATCTTTGAGTAATGAAAAACAGAGAATGAAAGACATACTGTTTCTCTCTCTAGAAATTCCCACAGAAAAAGAAAATAGTATAATAGTTGTAATGCATGCATAATCAGGATATAGTTCAGAATGGAGTATGCTCTTAAATAATGTTGACAACAATGTCTAATTCTAGAAAAATCTCTAGGGAATGGATAGAGAATAAAAAATATTTCCTACTTAATCAGAAGCATGCATTGAAAATAGATTTTTTTTCCTTTTGGATGACGTTAAGCAACCAATGAAAGTATATCTTGGAAAATTCTGTAGATATGTTAAAATTAAATTTACATGATTCTTAGTTATTCCAAGCACTTTCAAAAATCACACTGTCTTTCATGGTGCAGCCTTTACATTCATAGCCTTCAGTGGTCTGTTTTGTTCTTCTATTCTTTACTAATAAAGTCTATCTTAAAATAAATATAAACCATTTATCTTCTGTTTACTTTCCTTCTTTTTCTTTTTGATATTTGGGCTCAGCATATTACCCTGTGTGGTCTTTCCTCCTGAGATCAACTGACCATCTCTCCTTATTTTGCCATGCAGTTATGATTGATGTTTACTCTATTGATATTGTGTATTCATAATATAATATCAACTAATTTGCTCGATATGTGAACTTTTAAGTATTTGCACATTTTAATAATCCTAAAAGGTAATGCTTGTATTAATATTTTAGTTAAATTCACCTACAAGAGTTTACATGGTTTATCTATCTTATGTCTCTTCTATTACTTTAATCTTTTTTAAAAATTGCACCACATATTGGGACAAATAATGCATACAGTTTTATCATGTATATTGTTAGATTAAATTTTAAAGAATTATTTTAAGGTTAATTAACTTACATTCGAACGGAGGCAACATAGTGGCTAAAATGACAATTTCACGCTTTTAAAACTTTTCCTTCTCTTTTAAAACTTTTCCTTCTCTTCTAAAACTTTCCCTTCTCTTCTCAACTTTGTCCAGGAGTCCTACTTAGTAAAAATTGAAATTGAGTATTGTTTCCTATTTTATTTTATTCCATTTTATTCCTATTCATTTTATTCTATTCTATTCTAATTTATTTTATTCCTATTTATTTTATTTTATTGAGCATTGTTTCCTATTTATTTTATTCTATATACATTGCAGAGGTAGTGTGTAGTGACTAGTTTGTTTTTTATTTTATTTTATTTTATTTTATTTTATTTTAATTAGTAAATGTTTGTGATACCTAATGATTACATTCACTGTAGGGGATCGGTACATGTGCATAAAACATCGCTCCTCCTTTGATATATGTTTTCTAAATTTCATGCAAGCCATGTTATCTAATTACTGGCACATATTTTTGTGCTACTTGAAAGTTAACAAGGAAGAAAATTACTTTTTGTTGTTACCCAAAATGATAACCTATATTTTCCTGACATATATGTTCCACAGAATTTCTTTTAAAGTGTAACTACCAGTAGTATATGGGAGACACAGTAAGAGAAATAAGTTGATCACATAAATGAACACAATTCCTAGCGACCTGTGATAGATAGGCTGAAGGAAGATACCACAAATCATCATCAAGAAGCAGTTGGAACTAGGATTGAGGTAAACAAACACACAAAAAATATGTCAGCCATGATAAAAAGTGTAAATTTGAACAGATGTCACTTCTAGAGCAGCAGCAGGCAAATTAAGCAAAATTGGTTTTGAATAAAATCCAAGGGAGAAGTAAATATGAAGGCCGTAAGAGCAGTGTCCAGCAGTTCTTTCTTTCATGGAAATCTAACTTGGTATAAAGAAAGAAAGGTCTATAGGTAGGGAAAAATTATGCTGATTAAATGAACTAATAAAAGTAGAGTTTTAGAAAGTCAAAAAAGCTGAACCAGCGTCTGAAATCAGTTATCTACAAAAAAGGGAAATATATAATAGGTGAGATGCATATTTATCAATTTTTCTCATATATCAGAACATAGATGATATGAATAGATGCATTATTATCATGCCATTAGCTAGACCGTGTTAAGGAAAAGTCAAAAGTGAACTTTGGCATTTAGAGTAGTTTGATAATCACTTTATATTGTTTGGCCCAGTCTGGTTATTATTCTTTAGGCTCCTGAGGGAAAAAAAAAAATGACAATGTATTATATATAGTAGCACTAAATTCCATTATAAACTGCAGTATGATTTAATGTTTCAAGTCAATTATATTTCAAAATTTAGCTTTTGCATTCTCCATTCCCAATCTATGAAGGCTGGTCAGACCCTTGGTTACATTTTGGGGGAATGATGAGGAATAAAAAGAAAGACACAGAAACTATTTTCAAGATACTAAGTAGAGGCTCGGAGGAGACCTGCCTCTATCAGACAGATTTGAATAAAGCTCTGTGGTTGACATACATTTAGTAGATAGTGGAGCACAGTGAGAGGGGTGTTTCTGGGAACAACAACTATAGAGAATGAACGGATAAGGATTAAGTTAATGAGGAACCAGAGTTTCTTTACACAGTGTGAGACTGTTTATCATGTCTTGGGAAAAAACTGTCCACTGATACCTGCTTATTGGCTCTTTTGTTTTGCATCAGGACTTGAACTCAGTAGTGCCACTAAGCTACATCCCTGGGCCTCCCTAATAGGTAATTTAAAATTAACACAGAGAAAACAAAATACTGGCAGTCAGGCTGGTGTAGACTAATAGATGGTTCTAAGAGCCCTGATTGGATTCGTTCTTGCACTAAAGAATGTAAGTGTTTTAGTTTCTCTTTAGTTAGGGGCCACTGATCCACCATGATTGGGATATTTGTTTTTCATTGAAGTGGCAAAGCTTCCCTGGGAGGAGAAGCATCACTGACTCCTATGAAAAAGAGTTCTGATGTCTTACACCTGCTCAGACTAACCTAGGAGGACTGACTGTAGATTGGGGTTACCTTGCACTTATTTTTCCTAAACCAAAATTTGATTAATATCCTCTTCATTTTGTAATTCATTATAAGCACTTTAAGAGGTACATTAGTCAGCATAATTCTTAATTCCTTTAAGAGATCTCCCCAAAACTTTACCAGTATGGGAATCATATAAATTTGAAAGATGTGAGTTTTATTTTCTGGTCCTGAGTAAGGTAAGGAAGCTGTATTTTGCAATGTATGTGGAGGCGAACCGACACCCACTAATCATGTGGTAACAGGCTTAGTGGACCAGAGGAGAGGTCATTGTTCAATGGTCACAACAGACACATTAACTTCTGTACAAAATGACTTCTCAAAATACTTTTCCTTTATTTTCATTCTACATACAGGCTTTCTGCTATCTAATCCTTGGGTAAAATGAATTTCTTTACTTGGGTTACTCTCAAAGACCCCTTCCTTACTTTGTTGCTTCCTATAGCGTATCAAAGGGACATCTATTATATGAAGCAGTATGAATTGAGTGAGATAATCACGTGCCTCACAACTCCACATGTCCAAAGAATGAGCTGAAATTTGGTTACTCCTTCATAGTCAGTCTCAATGGCCACAAGTGTCACAGTTGTACCTTACAAATGGAGACCATTTTCCCATTAATAATCCAATAATTGTTCTGGGAGTGGTCCCCAGATTCCCTGGGTATATTTACAGGATCATCTCCTCCAATAAGCATTAGTCTCTAGGACACACTGACATTTCCTTTTGTGTCTCCTGGATTTCTGAGAGTGAGTAAAACAATGTTTTGCCTGGAACTTGGGATGGATCGCTAATCATTTCCTGTATCACAAAGGCCCCTGTTGTTTGGAGGGCCCAGGGCTGGGCTCCATTCCTGTTTCCTGGAAGTGCGGGTGTCCGATAATATTAAAACAGCAAGTCCTCACTCAGTTTTTTCCTTTTTACACTGAGAGAAAAGATCAGCGATTGGTATCTTCCCATGTACAAGGCAGAAATGTGAATCTTGGTTCAGCCAGAATGGTACACTGCTTATGAATATGCCTTGTTTTTCCATAATTAAAACATTTGATATTACTAGTTTTTTGTCCCCTTTGTATGAGCACCTATAGGCGTAAATGAGCTCTAGAAAGTATAACAGTTTTGTAGAATGAGAAATTTCCAAAAGAAATTTGGTGTGGAAATGTAATGAGGGGAAGGAATAAATATGATTCTGCAAGAAAATAAAAGAGCATGTATATAGGGGTTGGGGAGGTGTGGGTAGGTAGAGATGTGGGTAAAAATGAGAATTAACTTGTGTCATATACTGGTACAAATTCCCCAATGTTGTATGTGATTGTGAGCTTTATATAAAATGTACCAATAAAGAATTCAATTGAAAATAAAGACATTGAGTCAATGATAAGCAGGAATGAGAAAGATGTAGTTTAAGAGCCAGTGTACAAGTCCCTTCTGTCCCATTATTCATTACACTGTTTTAATTGCTTCACATGCCTTATACCCTTTTTCACTGTTGTTTATATGTCATCTGCTGATGATCATCAAGGTCTGGTCTGACTATGATAGGGAAGCAACAAGGCCCCATTAGATCCCCTGCCATAGTAGCTTGCTGAATGAGCTCTTGATATTTGAATAAGCAAAGGTAACATGCTCAAGAGTTCTGAACTTTGGAAGATCTGGGCTATCAAATGGGTTCTTTGTCTTCTATATGATCTTTTTCCTTTCTTTCATTGAGAGGTACAGTGGCAGTAGTAGTAGCTGTACCCATACATTGGCGATCCAATGCGAATTTTATCAGACTCTGTTGAAAACTTTCTGGGCCAATCTTTTACCTTTTGGATGGGCTCGCCTTAAATTTTTCCCCACTTTATCTCAGCTCATTGTAGCCAAAGTTTGTACCTGTGGGGGCCAGTGCTTACATTTCATAATATCTTGAAGCTTTTTTGAAAAAGAATGAGTGTTATCCTGAGTCTTGGTATTGTAGGAAACAGTGGAAACGGATGTAACCAGAACCTCTGCAGTTAAGTTTTAGTCTCCTTTGAGCCTAACACCAAAAGGAAAATTAACTAATATATAGACATAAATGAGATCTAGAGAAGAAGCAAGGACACCTTCCAAAATCCCCTTGCCACACCTTTTATTACGTATATCTCCAGTAACAGAGACTGGGAGGTCAGGACAGATGATCTCAAGAGTCTTTGAGGAATTATGTAGATGAAGATCCTGGTGTAGTTCTGCCCTGGAGCACCAGAGCCCGTGGGACCACTGGGATCTTTGTTGTTACTAGAGGTGAGGATAAGAGTTAAGTCCTCAGGTCTTGGCCCAACCGTAGTCCTGATTGTGTATACAGTTTCTCTCCATACTGGCATGTTTCACTAACATATACAACAGCTCTATACATCTCTGCCCCTCTACTGACAAATTTTGCCACATTATCCTGGTTAAGAAAAGCCTTCCTGTGGCACAGTGACTTACTCTCACCTTTTCAAACTACCAGCTTCTGGACTTGTTCCATAGAGTTCTCTGCAACCTATCTCTGTTCCTTTCTCATTCTTGTGGGTTCTCCCCTCCAGGTCTAAGAGATCCTGTTCTGGGGCACCGGTTACCAATGGCTGATCAGACTCTCAGTTATGTTTTGGGGAGAAGGATGAGGAATACAAAGAAAGAGACAGAGACAATTTTAAAAGTATAAAGGGGGGACTGGAAAATGACCTGCCTGTAGTGGACAGACTTGAATAAAATACAGGTGGCCAGGGCTTGAGGGTTAGCTCAGTGGTTCCGGCGCCTGCCTCACAAGCGCAAGGTCCTGAGTTCGATCCCCAGTAACCACATACAATATTGGGCGTGGAGACTCACGCTACATAGTGAGCTCAGTGCCAGCCTGAAAGTACAAAGTGAGACCCTGTCTCAAAAAGAAAAAAAATACAGGTGGCCAACTTTAATTAGCCCGTGAGAAGTTCAGAGGGAGGGATAGTACACATCTCATGGAATAGGAACTATAGAGAAGGGTGGATAAGGTTATATTGAGGAACCAGATTTTTTCTACCTCTGAATGTCTCCGTATTTACAACTTTTCTTAGCAGATGATGTTTTTCTTGTCTCAGGAGTATTGGGTTATTGGCATTTCGCCCACAGCCAAGGAACATGTGCCCTTTCACATATCTCCCTGTTCCTGAGGCAAGACAACACCAACCTCAAAAGTGTGTGATCTGAATTTTGTAGCCTAGTCCTCAACATATTGCCAGAAGTACGCTAAGCCTGTCATATTCTCTGATATCCAGATTTCTTATGTGAGTTGAATGGTCCATTTGTGGCTATCATTTCTATGTCTAGTATACACACACACACACACACACACACACACACACACACACAATATTCCTAACTCATAAGTTCTGATAAGATTACTTTAACAGAAGTTAAATTCTAAGCAAACTATAAGTACTCCACAAATGTTATGACTGAATTTTCTATGTAAAATCATAAAGTATATGGGGATTTTTTTTTTTCCTGAGATAGAGTCTTTCTATGTAGCGTAGTGCAGGCTGGTTTTGAACTCATGATGATTTCCTGCCTCACCCACTCTAGTGGTGGAATTCCAGCCATTCACCACTATGCCTGGCATGAGAATATTTTTAATGGCCTAATATATATGCATGTTATTATTAAGTTATTTATTACTCTTACTTATTTAAAAATATATAATATTCTGAGGATTTGACAATTTTTGTATTTAATTAACATCCACCAGTATCACAGTTTAATAATGCATAAATATTGTCATGAAATTCTCTCTTAAATATTTGAAAATGTCTATTAACAAGTAGTAATTGAACAATTATCAGTCATAATATTATGTCAGTGTGCATACAATATCTACTAATAAAATGAAGGTAATTAATATTTTCATCATTTTATCATTACTTTGTTCTCAGAGCCATTGATCACTTCTAGCTATTTATAAAATATATATATATATATATATATATATATATATATATATTTTTTTTTTTTTTTTTTGAGACAGGGTCCCGCTTTGTAGTTGAGGCTGGCCCTGAGCTCACTATGGAGCCCAGGCAAGCCTGGAACTCAGCAATCTTCCTGTCTCTGCCTCCCGAGTGCTGGGATTACAGGCATGAGCCACCACGCCCGCACTGTGGTCTGTGGTATTGATTGCTGGTGGGCGTGAGTCACCACGCCCAGCACTGTATGTGGTTACCAGGATCATACTCAGGACCTTGTGCTTGTGAGGCAGGCACCAGAACCACTGAGCTAAATCTCCAGCCCCATAAAATATATTTTTTATCATAAATGGCAGTCACCAACTGTAGTGTAGAACACTAGAACTTATTCCTCCTGTCTATATTGGTGTAATTATTATCCAGCCCTCCTCTAGTCCTGCTTCCCCTACTCTTCCCAGAATTTAAAAATCACTGTTACTATATTCTATCTTGTTACTCATTTGTTTTACTTTCAAATATGAAAGAGAACAATTACTACAATTACTATTTTCTTTTCTGTTACCCATATTTCACATAAGAAAATAACTAATTCCATTTTCCTCACAAATGATATCACTTAATAATTGAATAGCATTCCAATGTGTGTATATGTCACATTTTTATTCCATTTACCCATTGGTGAGCATATACAATGATTTCATACGTTATCCATTTTAAAGAGTGGACTTATAAACATGGGTATGAATTTATGTCTTGATATCATACTTGACGTGCTGTTGGATTTATTTCTTAGTATACTATTAAGTTCTATATCTATGTCAATTAGAGATGTTAGAATGGAGCTGGTAGTGGGCCTTGTGTACAGAATTGCCAAGGTTGGTGGTGCTTTATTCCCCAGCACTACTGTAGGTCTGCACGTTGCTGGGTTTTGGTATAAGCATGTAAGTGACTGATTATAAGGAAAATGGATCAGTCCTCTGTCCTGGAAGTAGTGTTGTTTCCTACCTGCCTTCTGCTTCTGTCAGGCCAGAGAAAAAGTGCCTTCACATCTCATTACTTGGAAGCAGCTTCTCTGAGCACTCTCTCCTAAAACTCTTATCTTCTGTGGTGCAGAGTGCTATGTTGGCTTTTCTAATGAGCCTCATAATTCCTCAAGTGATTCAAATTGGTTCCATGAGACAGTAACATGCTATGGCAGTGAAATGAAATGTCTGTGGCATTTCATGGAATGTGATATTAAAAAAAAAGTTTCTGACACTGAGAGCAGTATGAATGAAAATAATGGCCTGGTGATCAAGATGATATCAAGCTGTGTTCAGATTCTAGATTCCTCAAGGTCTAATTGGCCTACACAGCAGAAATGATTGTGAAAATTGCTAGGAGCTAAACTTTCCATTCAATTATTTTTTGCAAAAGACTGTTCCCTACCCAGTAGAGAAGGCAAGATCGTAACCGTCCATACGCTTTATTCCTCTCTTCAGCAGCTGTCTCAAGCCACAGAGCCTTGCAAGGTTGCAGTGTTTCCCTCGCTGCACTTCAGAACTCTCCTACAGTTACCAGCTTCCAAGTGCAGCAATTTACCTGTTGCTTTGGTTCGTACTTATGAAGTAAGAAACTAGCAGTGGGCATTTAAGCCCAGCCTTCTTGGCATCACCTACTTACACTTTTTTTTTTTTTTTTGGACACAAGGTCTCGCTTTGTAGTTCAGGCTGGCCCTCAGCTCACTATGTAGCCCAGGCAAGCCTCAAACTCAGCAATCCTCCTGTCTCTGCCTCCCGAGTGCTGGGATCACAGGCGTGAGCCACCATGCCCAGCACTGTGATATGTGTTATTGATTGCTGGAGGGGGTGAATCACCACGCCCAGCATTGTATGTGGTTACCTGGATCTAACTCAGGGCCTTGTGCTTGCAAGGCAGGCTCAGAACCACTGAGCTAAATCTCCGGCCCCCTACACTTTTATTTTAATGGAAGTTGAACCCAGGGCTTTATGAATGGTGCTTATATGCACTATTACTAAGATACAATTCCAATCTCCTGTATTTACTACATATATTATCTCGTTTAATTTTTGCAGTAACTCAGTGAGGCATGTACTATAAATTTCTAGTTTTACAAATGAAAAGGAAAGTGAAACTTATGATATTCAAGTAACATTTGTAAAGGCACATAGCTACAATGGGATGTGTTTGCTGTTTTGACTGAATCCAAAGCTCATGATCTTTTTATTTGCTTCTACATGAATGTGTAATATATTTGTAATGTATATAGTGTGCAAACATTTATTAATAAAGTACTTCAACAAATCATAATTCAAATATTTTAGCCTTTTCCTTTCATAAACTGTCAAGAGGAAACCATTAATTTTCTGTTGCCTTCTATAATAGTTTGGTAACTTCTAAAAGCTTGCACACTTTACATTTGAAGTAGAGAAGAATATTATTTCTCCTAGCTAGAAGTTCATGTCAGTATTTCTTGAAGTGTATTCTAAAACTCATACACCAAGGACTCTCCTTCAAAGATTGTAATTTAGTATTTTTGGTTGAGTATTATTGTCCTCTACAAAGTCAACATATTCTAAATTATACATATATATATATATATATATATATATATATATATATATATATATATATATACAACAAGAAGAAGATGACAACAAAGAAAAAGAAGATGAAAAGAAGAGGAAGATGAAAAACAAGAGGAAGAAGAAGATGAGGAAGAAAAAGGAGAAGGAATAAGAAGAGGAAAAGAGGAAGAAGAGGAAGAATAGGAGGGAAGGGGGAAAGAGGAAGAAGAGGGAGGTGACAGGATTGAAACTTCTCCTTGAACAAGAAAAATGTTTTAAATCATGATCTCTTGTGATTGTCAGATATTAGCTAATATTATTAGTTATTTAAATCAAAAACGTGATTGTATTTTCATTCAGACAAAGAGTACTAAAAATGAATTGTTTGGAGTGGGGAAAGTGACACATTTAGCTAAAAATGGGCATGTGATAGATAGATAAATATTTTTATTGCAGTGGAATATTATTCTGCCACAGATAATGATAAACTTTTCAAAAATCGATATGCCTTGAGACCATTATGTTAAGAAGTTTTGAAAAAATGGGTTATGTGACTTAATTTTTTTCCAGTACTGGTGGCAAAATTGAGGACCTCTGAACCACGCATGTTGCTGCTGAGCAAAATGCCCAGCCATGAAAGTAAGCTGAATGAATTCACTGCTTCATGTGGTGGCAAAATTCTAAATGAAGGATGGAGTGTATAAAGTAGTATTAACATAGAAAATATGGCTTTATTTGTCATTTTTTATTCTGTTGCAAGTACTAGGAGATTTACAGTTATGTCAAAAACTCATTTAACAAATTAATATCTTAAGTTTCCCCCATTATATTCTAGAAGTTTCATAGTTTTCAGTTTTATACTTAAGATCATATCCAATTAAAAAGCACTTATGCATCAAAAGAGGTAAACAACAGAACAGAGAGACATCCAATACAATGAGAGAAAATAACTGCATGCTATACATCTGATAAGGGCTAAATATCACGAATTTATGAAACTCAACAGCAACAAAATAAGAAACAATTAAAATTGACTAAAATAAGTTACATAGAACTCTTGGAGAAACTGGCATAGGAAAAGACTTTGTGAGGAAAAAAAAAAAACTTTGAAGCACGGGAACTAGCAGAAGGAATCAACAACTGGGATCTTGTATTATCAGAAAGCTTCTGCACGGCATGAGAAATCACCAGCAGAGCAAACAGACAACCGACAATATAGGGAAAAAAAATCTTTACCGCCTGTTTCTCAGACAAAAGGTTGCTATTTAGAGTATATAAAGAGTTTAAAAAGTCAGCCCCCCAAATTAAAGACCCAATTCAAAAATGGGCACCTGAAATGAATAGACAGTTTTCAGATGAAGAAGTAAAAGCAGCTAAGAAAAATGAAGAAATGCTCAATTTCAACTCTCATTCAAGAGATGGAGATGAAAACAACACTGAGAATGCATCTCACTCCACAAAGAATGGCTGCTGTCTTGAAATTTACCAACAAGAAATGCTGGCAAGGCTGTGGGGAGGGAGGAACCTTCTTCCGCTGCTGGTGCAACTACTATTGATATAAGTGTGGAGATTCCTCAAAATCTAGGATTAGAGGCTGGGGATTTAGCTCAGTGGTTCCAGCGTTTGTCTTGCAAACTCAAGATCCCAAGTTTGATCCCCAGTAATGCATGCTACAATGCCAGGTGTGGCTCACACCTATAATCCCAGCACTGCACTAGGGGGAGGAGGCAGGAGGATTGCTGTTAATTCCAGGCTTGTGTGGGCTGCATAGTGAGCTCAGAGCCAGCCTGAACTACAAAGCGAGAGCCTTTCAAAAAAACCCAAAAACCATAGGCTTAGAGGTCTTATTTCACCCTTCTATTCCACTGCTAGATATAGGCATGAAATAATTGAAAGATTCACATCACAGTGACATATGTGCACCCATGTACATAGCATCTCAGTTTGTCATACCCAAATCTTGTAAACAACCAAGACGGCAATCAAATGGAGACTGGATAAAGAAGGTGTTTTTTTTTAATAAAATGGAATATTTGGCCATAAACAATGATAAGTTTACAATGTAATAAGGGAGACGAATAAATATGATTTGGAAAGAAAAAGAAATAGCATGTATATAAGAGGTGGGGAATTGTGGGTGGGGATATGGGTAAAAATGAGAATTAACCTCTGTCACATACTGGTATAAATGTCCTAATGTTGAGTGTGATTGTGAGCTATATATTAAATGTACAAATAAAGAATTTCATAAAAAAAGAATGTTAAGTTTGAGTCACTTATACTCAAATGGACATACCTTGATGGCATACTCATAAGTGAAATAACTAGGTCACAGATATGTAAATACTGTATGTTTTCTCTGCTATGAGAAACTGAAGATATAAATGAGTCCTAAATTGTAGCATAGATATTGTGAAACAGAAAATATTCAAAAGGGAAAAGTGGGAAAGGTAGGTAAAGGAGGGAAAGACAGCACTGATGTTACAAAGGAAACAAACTTTATGTATATAGGGGGTGGAGGGATGTAGAGAGGCGAGGCAATGGGAAAAATGAGAATTGAGTCATATCATATACTGGCAAAAATTTTCAATGTCAATTGTGGTCATCATGTATATATAAACTGTATCAATGAAATCGATTTTTTTTAAAAAATGACTAAATATCTCAATAGATAATCAACTTACTCAAATAGATGTTTCTCAGAAGAGAAACAAATGTTACAGAGTCACGTAAAAACCATTTGATATCACTAGTTATTGCACATATATGAATCTAAACCACAGTAAAGTAACATCTCTCCATAGTGAAAATAGCTGCTTTCAGAAAGCCAGAGGGTAACAAGTGCTAGTACAGATGCAGACAAACTTTGATCACTGTGCACTCTTGGTGACATGCAAATTGAAATAATGATTATGGAGAACAGTGTGAAAATTCCTCCAAAAAGAAGAAAAGAAAAAAGTAGGAGTGTGGCATGATCCATGTATCCTAATTCCGAGTAAATAGTCGGTGGAAATTCTAACAGCTCATAAAGAGCTACCTTTATATCCATGTTTATTGCAGCCCTATTTATTATAGCTTGATATGGATGAACACAGACTCTTACAAAGAGATGAATCAACAAAGAAAATCCTCTATACATACCCACACACATATATATGTATGTATATACATGAAACGAAGAAATTTCCTTGTTTCCAGTAGCAGTTGTGATCTTAGATGTTATTTTATGTAACATAAGCGTGGAAAGACAAAGACTTCATGATAGCCCAAGAACTTACTCTTCTTGTCAAATAATAATATTAAAACTGCTGATCAACTCCTCTATATATTATCTCTCTCCCTCTCCCTCTCCCTCTCTCTCTCTATATATATATACATATATATATATACATATATATATGTATATATATATAATATCAAAGTAGAATAGAGAAATCTGTACTCACCAAAAAGAAATGATAAAAGTTTAAAATGTGGAAGATGGTAGTTAAATATGAATAAAAACATCACATTGTAATTAAAACATGCATTAATTTTTCAGTCATTAAAATGAATCATTTTAAATTTGAATGTTAAGACATTAGATTTCACAGCAGGGATTGGCATAAAGAGGAAAGCTGTACTTCAGATGGCTTTGTGACTACTATATTACAGTGTTCTGAGTTATGTGTAAGCCATAGGTAAGAAAAAGTAAAAGAGAGAGAAATGGATGTCACAGACATCAGAACAGTGCTATAACATAACATGTGAGGAGCTACAGGATGAAAAGAATATTAGTAATTAAAAGTATACAGTTCTACATATGAAGCTGGTATCACAAAGCACTCATCCTCCCTTTTATTATGTTTATTTTATGCATCTACATTTTATAACTATGTCTTTATTTATATATTTGTGCCTTTTTCTATTTGGAAACCAGGTTTCAAAACACTTATACAATAATGTTGATCTACCACGCATTTTACTATCCCATCAATTGTAGTTTTCTAAACTTTCATTTTTTTTTTACTTTTTAATTTCAGTCATTTTTTTTCTTGTTGACTTGATTTCTGATCCCAAGAGATCAAGATTCAAAACTACTCTTTTTCACTCCTAGTTTCTTATTGCAATCCTAATCTAATCTAAACATTTTAGGGTGACTTGCTCATATTTTGCAAGGTGCCTCATAGCTGAAGAATACACTTTTGTAGTCAATGAAATGTCCTAGAAGAGCTATTTTGTAAATATTTTTTTCTTATTTAGTTCTGTTTTGGCTTACATGTTGTGTTTTTATTAAGGCACGGTCTGGTACAAATATATAAAGTGTTTATTTCTATTTGATTCTAGATATTTGGTGGCTTAAATAAGCAATTTTGGAGCCAAGCTTGATAATACCTGAGCTAAAGAAGACTACAAAAGATATTTGCATAAGAATACATAAGATGGGGCCAGAGAATTAGCACAGTGGTTCCGGCATCTGCTTTGTAACCTCAAGGTCTGGAGTTCAATTCCCAGTAACCACAAACCACAGTGCTGGGCATGGTGGCTGAAGCCTGTAATCCCAGCACTCGGGAGGCAGAGGTAGGAGGACTGTAGTGAGTTCGAGGCTTGCCTGGGCTACATAGAGAGCTCAAGTCCAGCCTCAACTACAAAGCAAGACCCTGTCTCAAGTAAATAAAAAAAAATATATTATGTATAATTTTTATTTTTATTTTAAGTATTGTTACTGATGTTTGCTGTTTTTACAGGTAATTTGTTGTAAAATAAAAAGGCAGGTTTGGGGACATTTATTATTTTCTGTATTTCCCAGATCTGAAATCCATATTTTAGTTGTTTAGAATAAAAAGAAACAGTATTTTTGCAAATTCCTGGTAAACTTCTAATTGCAATATTCACCCATACAGAATGAAAAATACATAGAATTTTGGGACTCAGTCCTAAAAACTGATTAATTAGATAAAGGATATATCCTTGGCATTTCTCACTAAAAAGCACAGGGAAATCTTTATATGTGCACACGTTTAGTGAAATGGTATCCCATCAAAGAAATCTATAACTTATAAATCTGAAATATTAAGGATGTTAATATCTTCAGTGAACCCAAATACCACCATGTAAGTAGTGTTAACTTTTGCTATGTCTATTTAGCTCCATGCTTTGGTCAGAATTAATTTACTTGTACATAATATACATTAAATTAGTAGGGGATATATTTTATTTACTAATTTTAAATGAATCTTATTTAATTTATATAGATTGTTTTCTGTATGTTCATTCTCAAATGATCTTAAGTACATTTCCTGATTTGTTGACTCAGTTTCAAGGAATGTTTTCTTGGAGAGTACAAGATAAAATGACAAGTTTTAATTTTTCAGAGTTAATTAATATCAACTTTTCCGAGATAATGCAAAACTGTATGTGGAAGAGGCAAATATAGCTTGCTTCATTTAATATGCATAATAGATGCCATTATATTTCTACACATCTAAATAGTGTTTTCATATTGTTAAGAACTGAGTGTGGTATTTCGATCTGAATTGTTGGAGATTTTTTTAAAGTCAATAATACAGCCTACAAAATTAAAATGCACTACTTGTATCAAACATAAGAAAATCATTGTTTGTTTATTTTTAAGGTGCTAATAAAAAAGATTAATGATACTGCTGGATAATGAAACAGTCTGCCAGAAGGCAAGGCCCAGAATATAGAGTGGCACAGTAGCAAAGAAAGTAGACAAAAATTACTTTCGCTTTCGAATGCATTCAACAGAATTCCTTTTACTGCTTGGCTTATATTTGGGGTTTAAAAGAGTTGGCTTTCTTTTTATCTTCTGTTCATATATCTTGGAAATTATTTTACCTGAAGACAGAAAGCATTTACATTTGAAGATATTTTTGCCAAAAACATTAATAGGGATTTTGGATCTCCACAAAAACTTTATTTCCTAAACAAAAATACCCATTCTTAAATATGTTACACAGAGTAACACCAAGAGTTCAGAGCCCCAAAATTCAAACTGATGATAGTTTAAAATACTTTTTTTCTTACCATGAAGAGTTTTACTAAACCAACTGAAAGTTTGTTAAACTCAGTGAAAGAAAGAGGAGTAGGTAAACTTTACATAGGAAACTACTTGGATACTTTTCAGTAGAATTGTATTTCAAAATTTTTGTATGAAAAATAAAAACAAACAAAAAGGGGGGAGAGAGAAAGGAAAAGGAATGGGAAAAAAAAAAGATTTTAAAATGTCATATGTACGTGTACCAGTTTCCAGCAAGAATGGAAACACTATCACATATGTACCAAAAACTAAAATAATAATCCTCACAAACCAAAACCAAGAAACACTGATACATTTCCTTTATTATAGTTTGAAAGATGTGCTACCAACCCAAACTTTTTAATATCTTCTATGTCTCATGAATCAGAATATGGAGAAAATCAATAATGATAATGATAAATGTCAATGATGGTAATTATGCATTTCTTTCTTTGGACTCCTAAAAAGTAGCACTTTATTTATACTTTGTTGCCCTAAATCCAAATAAAGTACATGATATTGTATACAAAGATGAAAATAAATCCCCAAAGATTTATGAAGATCACAACTTTATGTGAGGTATTATTTGTCTTCAAATCCACTGGGTACATCAATGCTTGTACCTAATTCAGCAGTGTGAGCAGCTCACAACAATGTTCTGGCCTCACCTCTGAAAAGAAGCTCTGAGGATAGGGCCCAGACATTTGCTTATAAAAAGCCCTCTACGTGATCTGGACACATACTGACATTTTAGTACTACTGACATAAAGAATTATAATTAAGACTGATGATAATATATATATATATATATATATATATTATTTTTTTTGCTCTAATACCTAGTGTAGGTATTTACTAAGTTAAATATTTTATTACTTTACAGTTTAGTTCTTCCCATTGTCAAAAACTAGAGCTTAAACTCTCTGTTCATTGTTCTCAAAACGTGAGGAAGAAAAGAGATATTGATAGGAAGGGAAGGATTTAAATTTTATTATTTTGTGATGACATAATTCTCTATATAGAAGTTCCCCAAAACTCCACCAAAAGACTCCTACAACTAATATCCAAATTGGGTAGCAGAGCAGGACTTAAGGCTAACACTTGTAATCAATAGTGTTCCATATACAATAATAAGCTCATGATAAGGAAGTTATGAAAATAGTATTCTTCACAATAGTACTAGGAAAATTGGACTATGTAGGAATTAACAACCAAGGAAGTGAAAGACTTGTACAATGAAAAATATCATGCTCTGAACCACCACGCCCAGCACTGTGGTATGTGGTACTGATTGCTGGTGGGCATGAGTCTCCATGCCCAGCATTGTATGTGGTTACCAGGGATCGAACTCAGGACCTTGCACTTGCGAGGCAGGCACCAGAACCACTGAGCTAAATCTCTGGCCCCAAAGAAACAATTCTTAAGCTAGAACATTAAAACAGGAGTGGAAATAGAGGGAAAAAAAGAAATCCAATGTGCTATATACATGTACCAATTCCCTAGAGTGAACATAATTATAATGTGCTGAAAATATGTACTAAAATACAGCAAAAATCCTTTTTAAATATAACATTATTTATGATTTTAGCAATTCAGATGGATCTTTCAACTGCTAGAAATAGTGAACATTTATAATGAATGAAAGTAATTGTTTCCCTGTTGTTACCATATTGGAAATTTAAGCATATTAAGGTAGAATTTTGTAAAAGACAATGATGATTTGCAATAAAATTCAATTTTATAGTCTTTTGAATATTATTAATTTGCAAAATTTTAAGTCTTTAACTTGTCAAACTTCACAATAGTTGTCTTTCATAGCTCAAATTCTATACCTCATAAACCTATAGTGACACATGTCTCCTATGTTATGTGGTTTTGTTATCTTTAGAAATACTTTTTCTTATTCTATTTAGACACTGTGATATATTGGATGAGTCACTAGGTCTTCAGGTGTGATAAAGATCTCTTTTGTGTGTTGAAACTCAATATTGTGATAGTCCTTTATATTCATGACCTAGGGTGACCAAGTTGGGTTCTCTGGCAAGAGCCTTTATAACTATCATTCTTCATTATTAGAGGCTTTCATAGTTCATGGATAGGTTAGGTACCCATTATATCATATGGCCTCTTCTTTTGACCACAGTTATTAGAAGATCATCTCCCCTGGAGAGCTAAAATCTTTAGTTGGTAAAGAAGTCCTGGGCCAGAGATTTAGCTCAGTGGTTCTAGTCCATGTCTAGCAAGTGCAAGGTCCCTGGTTTGATCCCCGGTAAACACATACAACAATACTGGACATGGCGACTCATGCCCAGCAGCAATCAGTTCCACATACCACAATGCTGGGCATGGTGTCTCATGCCTGTAACCCCAGCACTCGGGAGGCAGAGGCAGGAGGATTGCTGAGTTCAAGGCTTGCCTGGGCTACACAGTGAGCTCAGGCCAGCCTGAACTACAAAGCGAGACACTGTCTCAAAAAAAAAAAAAGTCTATTTCCTAGTAGCATGTATATTTGAGAAATTGAGCTCATAATGGTATAAAAAGAGAGTTTAATATTTGATGATAAATTCGAAAATTAAATGACCCTCAAGTGACAAATCTATGTAAATAACATGAAATATCAGAAGCTGTGCATATAAAGAAAGAATTAGAGAACAGAGCATAAAAAAACAATAGTAGGAGTGATAAAGATGTGTGTGGGAGAATTAAACAATTCTTTCTTTCTTTCTTTTCTTTTCTTTTTCTTTTTCTTTCTTTTTTTTTAAAGACAGGGTCTTTCTTCATAGTTCAGGATGGCCCTGAGCTCACTATGTAGCACAGGCTAGTCTCGAACTTACAGCAATCCTCCTGTCTCTACCTCCTGAGTGCTGAGATTACAGAATTAAACCACCATGACTGGCACTGTAATGTTGGGTACTGATTGTTGGTGGGAGTGAGTCACTATGCCCAGCATTATGGCCTGTGGTATGGAGGATCGAACTTGGGACCCTGCTCTTCCCAGGGAGATACCACCACCACTGAGCTAAATTCCCAGCTCTAGACAATTCTTATTATGCTGGATTCAGTGTTTCTTGCTAAGAAAGAACCTGAATAATTAGATGGAAGGTAGGTACCTGAATAATTAGATGGAAGTCGTCTAGATTCTGGGTCATGTTCTAGGTTCAAATATATTTAATAACATGAATAGTTTTATTAGTGCCACTCACCTTCCCAAAACCCTGCACAGTAAAAGCCATTACTAGTTGAACCAAACACAGTGAAATATATTCATGCATTCAAGACTCTAATTTACTACCTCTTTGCACAGCGGTGATAAGTATCACTGAATGTTGACTAAGGATCAGATAAATTAAAAAATAACTTTCTAAAGAAAAAACAGCTTAGTATATAAGAGGCAATATTTTAACTTACCATACTCATAAGTCTAAAACATAGCTCCTAAGCAGTTTTACATACACACACACATATGTAATTATCAATATAGTATTAATTTTTCACCATGAGATTTTTTAAATTATAGAAAACAATAACAGCTATGTACATATCTCTCATTTAGTATACTGTTGTTTTAATTTATATCATTTTTAAAAATTAAAAATTTAGGCAAGTTCCAACTTCCATGAATTTATACTTTTTTACATCTTTTTTAAAGATTGCTTGTCTTACTAAGAATATGGTTTGTTGCCTTGCAGTTATATACATTCAGTTTGTTTGCTTTGTTTTGTTTTGTTGGCCATGCTGGGGATCAAATCTAGGGCCTCACACATGGGAGGCAAATGTTCTACCACTGAGCTCCATCCCTAGCCAACATTTACCTACATTCTTATGATGCATTTCATTATAAACAAAGATGTCAAAAAATAAAACGATGAAATGAACTTCTAACAATAGCGATTCCCTAGTCTTTGAACTTAATGGAGGACGAATATTTGTAAATAAATGGATAAACCTAGAAATGACTGAAATTGCCAGCAAGTATGTCTGTGTAGGCCAAATTTTAAAAGAATGAAGTAGCACCCAGCATCTACTTCATTTCTGCTATATTACAAGGCATGTTAATCCAATTAGGACATATTCATTTGGATATTCCTCTCTTTTATTATTACCCATAACAGGTAAAATGTTTAGGAAGCTTTGGTATTCTATGCAGACCAACATCAGGGACTTCTAGAGACAACTGGTGAATGTTAGAAGTGAGAATGAAACCCAGGATTCCTGACTCCCTAGGTGGAGAGCTCTTTTCTCTAAACCATACTGTCACTAGTCACCTCCCTGCTGATGTTGACACACAGCACTAAATGATCAGCTTCATAAACTTGTAATAGTCTTATATAACCACATCCTTGA
This sequence comes from Thryonomys swinderianus, assembly GCA_004025085.1. NCBI lineage: Eukaryota > Metazoa > Chordata > Mammalia > Rodentia > Thryonomyidae > Thryonomys > Thryonomys swinderianus. The sequence goes on along the minus strand of PVIC010009239.1, from coordinate 19,506 downwards.
AGTAGGACACCTCAAGGTCCTATTTAAAAGGTCACTGTGCTATTTCGAGATGAAAACCATTAATCATTATCACCTGTTCAACATTAATTTGTCATATTTTCAGATTAACTGCAAGTCATTGTGATGCATGTAAGTATAAGCAAGGCCTGGGGACCTTTGATAAAGAAAAGGAGGACTCATATGCTAATAACGGCAAAACAAATGTCTGTTGGTTTACACAATGAAGTTCACTAACAGAAGCAAATTTTTTATTGGTATGTTTTATTGGTGTATTATATATACACATCCCAAATACACTCCACATTGAGAATCTGTACCAGTATATGACACAACTTAATTCTCATTTTTCTCCTTCCCCTACCCACCCTACCACCCCCTGCCCCCATAGAAACAATTTTTAGTATAAAAATACACAAATTCTCAATATTGTGTGTGATCATGATGTGTATATATAATGTACCAATAAAGATTCAAATAAAAATACATTGAAGAACATTTTCTTTAAATATGTTCCTTATTTTGTAAAGTTGGAAGGCTCCATGACTCAAATACACTAACTCTTTGGTGGTCAGCTCTCTTTCAAAGACTTTGAATACCATCTACATGTCAATGACTCTCAAATTTGGTGTCCCTGCCTAGGTGTTTTTGAAAATTACGTTTACTTGTACATTTTAGACATACATAATGATAGTATCCTTCATAGGAAATAGGAACCTCTACATTGCATACCTTGTTTCTTTTTTTCTCATTCCTCTCCCTAGAGACAGGTAGCAAACATATAGTTAAAATGAACAATTATTGTATAAATTTATTCACAAGTACAGAAAAAATAAAAACTTAGAACTTGATATGCAATCATGTCAACTAATTGTAGTTTGTAATGGCATTACTTTGTTTCATAAATATTTAATAAATTACTACCATGTACCAGGTATTGTAAATATGATGATAAATGTGAGAAAATTGTATTTGCCTTAGTGTATTATACAACCTACTTATAGAGATAGTCATTAGTCAAATCACCATACAAATAGATAATTACAAACACTGCAAAATGCTACAAAGTTTGGAATACTTCTCAACTATGAAAATGAGCTAGATATTATTATGTGAGACAACTTGGATAAATCATTAGTGAATTTTACATAGTGATACAAGATTATAAACTGTGCTATTCCATTTACATAACATGTTGAAATGGTGACTAATTAGTCTTCCAAAGTTACTGAGACTCAGTCAAAGCAGGTGTGAGAACAAAACTTATTCATATAACGATGGAAAATGTATCTGTTTCACAGTGTCAATGTCGACACTCTAAGTGTGCTTTGCATTTCAGTCGGAAGATTTCATGCCTGGGAGAAGCTGAGTAAGGTGTATGTTACTTTACAGCTCAGTGTGAAACTATAATTGCACAGAAACAACACATGATTCAGGTTGCTATGAAGGCGCTAAATAAATGGACAACCAAGAGGATCTCTTTTAGGGAGTGTTATTTGGACTGGAATCTGTGTGAAATGTAGGAAATAACAAGATGGGAGGAGGGCACACTTTCCACGCAGCCACAAATTTCTAATGTGCTGCAGAGCGTGGATTATGGGAAGTTCAGTGGTTAATGTAGAAAGATGTATTGAGTGGCTATTAAACTTGCCTTGGCAAGAACTAACGATAGCACGGTCTTATGTGGTACTCATTAAGTCACAATTAAATTGACTCAAACCTTATGCAGGATGTGACGCAAAAATCTCGAAGACAGAAGTCGATTCATGCAATAGTAGTTCATATATTTACTCAAGTTGCAAGACAACAGGTCACTGCCACCTCTGGATAGATTGGAAATAACCAGTACAGAGTAATATATCGTTTTCAAAAATTACTTCGATTTGGAATGCATGAAATTTGCACAAACATTTACTGATGTCAGTTCACCTGTCACATTAAAATCTGTCTCACATTCTCAGTGTAGAGCAGCTGAAAGAAATGAAACTATCCCCACACACTTATGTATTCTTTCAAAACATTGAACATGAAATGTATTCCAGATAGTGAAAAGATATTGAATAAAAATTACTTTTTGAAAACATGAGCTTGAAGGAATTGAGACCTAAGGTTTATATTAATTTTATTTTAACATATTAATTTGTATGAATATACTATATGCATTGTGGCATTTTTAAAGTTCATATACTTCATGGAGGAATTCATTCTAAATTCTGGCTCTCCGACTGATAGTAGAATTGCATTAGCTATGCTACCTATCTTCATTAATTCCAACTTATTTAATGATACTTTGTACTTTGCAGGCCTTTTATGCTGCTGCATCTAAGCGGTACTTCCCAGTCACAACTGGCTTCGCAATCTCTGTTAGTTAAGAGATGAGCACTTTCTTGTTCACATTGTGCTCCACTGACACTACAAAAGACTGTCTGTATTTCCTTAATATTTCCTGCAGTTATTTCTCCTGCTGTTTTGTGGATATGTTTTTCTTAACGACCCAGTGAAAATTAGTTCACTTACATCTTCGCCTTCAGAACAATGGCTGGTTCACTGTGTCTAATCTCTACAGTTCGTCTAAAACAAAAACAAAACAAAACAAAACTTGATCTTTATTGGAGTCGTATTAACCATGGAGGTCAAATCCCTCTCACTAACCCAGTTACTGGACTAAAAGTATATTCAGCTCTTATTAAGTGCTTGCAGAAGTTCTCATCTTGAATTCCCCAAAGTTCCACAAACAAAATATGATCTGAAGAAATTCGTCATCTTACTTTCTAAATATGCTCTATTTTACATGATGTCACAATTACACCATCAAGATGTTCTAGATAAATGTGAAAATATCCTTGAATTAACCTCAAAACAACTTTTATGAAATATTCAAATATGAAGGAATGTTTAAAATGCCATAAAATCATATATTTTAAGCTATCTTTAATGACTTAAACTTTGTCTTACTTGTTTTAGATCCTTTGTTTTCATGAGAAAATCTTTGGAGATATACAGGTTAAGTAAAACTTGTAAAACTTTATTCTCCCTTCCTTCTCTAGATATAGCCACAATTTGCATTTGGCATTCATTATTTCCAGGCATGTGTTTTTGCTTTCATAACATGCTGGTGCATCCACAAACACAATTTCATGAATATATACATGACTGAAATTTTAATTAGAAGAATTCAGTAAATAGAGGTCTAGTACTTTATATTTTTGTTCACAGATATAATTATATTTACCTCTATTCTTTGGGTTTTTTCTATGCAATACTGTATTTTATTAAAAATAAAAAGATAGCAAACTGTAAATTAAATATTGTGTACTGTGATCTGCTTTCATGTTGAAAATTTTATTTCTCTTCTTTTCAAACTTTTAATTCAAGTATTGTAAACTTAACTCTCCCAGTCTATACATATTCAAGCTCACCTAAGAATAACTAGGAGAGTAGCTGTTAGGAGTGCTCCTTTTTCTCATTACTAGTAGTTAATATCTTGCTCTCCAAGTTGATTGAGCCCAATTATATATCTGTAATGTGCTATTAACACTCTTATTGTCTTCATAACTTCAAAACCCCTGATATTTCTGGATTTCTACTTTTTTGTTTGTTGTGTATGAGACACTATCTCATTGACTTTAATATAGAATTTCTTAAATTCAATTCTACTTGAGTAAATATTCACATCTACATAAGCTATCCAGATTTTTAACTTTGCAAATTATCTCTATAAATTACTTGGTTATGTAAGTTTTATGTTTTTCTCTCTCTCTCTCTCTCTCTCACACACACACACATATATTTTTTCTGTTGAATTCTTTATTGACACATTTATTTAAATATGATCATACTCAACATTGAAAATTTGTACCAATGTGTAACACAATTTAATTTTCGTTTTTACTCATTTCTCTACCAACCTTACAACTTCCTCACTCCTTATATACATATGCTTTCTTTTTTTAACATCATATTTTTTCTTTCCCCTCATTACTTACCCATACTATTTTCCCTTGGAATATTTAGTATTTTATAATATCTATCATATATTCTAGAATGCATTTACATCTTCAGATAGTCATCCCAAAGAAAACATATGGTATTTACACGTCTGTGACCTATTTATTTCACTTATGCATATGTCCTCAAAGTATATCCATTTGATTATAAATGACTCATACTTATAATTTATAATGGCAAACTAATAATCCATTTTATAAAAACACCACATCTTCTGTCTTTATAAATTGATATATCTCTTTATTTAACTATGGGGATCTAATAACAGGCAGGTCGAGAATAAAAAGACGGGACCAGAGATTTAGCTCAGTGGTTCCGGCGCTTGCCTCGCAAGCACAAGGTCCTGAGTTCGATCCCCAGTCACCATATACAATGGTGGGCATGGTGACTCATGCCCACCAGTAATCAACACCACATACCACAGTGCCGGGCATGGTGGCTTACGCTTCTAATCCCAACACTCGGGAGGCAGAGACAGGAGGATTGCTGAGTTCGAGGCTTGCCTGGGCTACCTAGTGAGCTCAGGGCCAGCCTGAACTACAAAGCGAGACCCTGTCTCAAAAAAACAAAACAAAACAAAACAAAACAAACAAACAAAAAAACAATGAACTCAGTTCTAAAATGGACAAAAAAAAATAGAAGCGTATTTCTTAAAAGAAGACATACAAGAGGCCCATGAAAAGATGTTCAGTGTTACTAGACAGAAAAATGCAAATTGAAACAACAATAAAAACAACTTAAAACTACTAGAATAACTTTAATTTGATAAGGTCATATGAAAAGCATTTGACGAAAATGGAAGTTTGACACAGGGCAAGGACCATGTGAAATCATGCAAACATTTGGTAAATAGACTGTATTTTCTTTGCACGAACCAAAATCCCACTTCCATGTAAACATTCAAGAGAATTGCAAATTTATGCCTCCATAACCTCATGTACTTTATGTGTTATTCACAATAGTCATTAAATGGCAATGTCTCACATGCCCATCAGCTCATGAGTACAGAATAAATGTGGTGTATCAGGAACAGAGGGGTGTTTATCTATTGCATACAAAAGCCTTGAACATTATGTGAAAGAAATCAGCCACATATTGCACACTTCCCCTAATTCGGTTTGTACAAAATCTTGCTTCCATGCTTATGAAATGTGCAGGATAGACAAATTTACAGAAACAGAAAACACATTAGCCACTAACTGGGACAGTAGGTAGGAAGGAATGGAGAATGATCTCTTAAGAAATATGGGACTTGGGGGGCTGAGTGTGTAGCTTATTGGGAGAGCACATGTGCAGCATGTATGAAACCTTGGATTTGATCTTCATTAACTCCCCACCAGTATGTACTTTGTATTACAGTGTGAAAATATGAAATGGAATGAAAGGTGGGCTTCCAAAACCTAGCGGTTATATATGTAAACACTTTTTCATGTTTTAAAAGGTTAAATTTCATGATGCGTGAAGTCCATCAAAATAAAATGAAAAACGTGTAAAGTATGGATGTCATAGATCTATAAAACTATAAAACTGTATGGTCCTTGTGCATCTCTGTGTTTGTGTGCATTAGACTGTGAAACACTAATACTGCTTACTTATTTGTGATAATTCCCTTACCTTTTCTATTTAATATTGTCAGCTATGAAAAGCTTTTTTTATGAGAAATAGACTATTTTTAATTTGTTGATACACAGCAATTCATAGTATTGTTTAATAATGTCTTATGTTTTCTGTTACATAGTTAAGGATATCAGACCATATCACCTACTCTTTAACATAACAATTATTTTCAAGCTGTAGATATTGAGGAAGCAGCAAATGCACGGACGAAAACACTGTCTGATCCCATTCTTTCTGCTAAAAGTCAGGATACAAATTCTGCTCTACTAGTGACAACTCCAGACTCTCATCAGCCCAGAGACAGCAGCAGAGAAATCTGTAAACAAACCTTACTCTATTAGTTTCCCCCCAAATATTTACCTTCTCACAATTTCTCATCCTCTGAAGCTTAAAATATTTTCCTTTGTCCTGCCATTTATCCTCAAATTTATGGTTCTTTGTTTGAGATGCTGTATAAACGAATGCACTAAACTAGCGCTTCGACTTACTTTTCGTTACTTTCTTCTATGTAATGTAAAGAGAACATATAAATAAACTAGATTTCTTTCTCTTTTTAATCTCTTTTTTTTTCTTGCAAAAGTCTTTCCCAAATAAGAACTCATGAGTGTTGAGGAAATATTGTTCTTACAACAGTGTTCTTTATTCATGATTTGTTAATACCTATAGTAGTAGCGCATCCACATTTTTAAATTCTGTTTCATTGCTAGAAATGCCAGTCCACTCATAAGTTCAATTATTCATATGTCTAAATTTTTTCAACGCTTTTTTTTTTTTTTTGAGACAGGGTCTCACTTTGTAGTTCGGGCTGGCTCTGAGTTCACTATGTAGCCTAGGCAAGCTTCGAACTCAGTAATCCTCCTGTCTCTGCCTCTCAAGTGGCTAGGGTTACAGGCGTGAGCCACCACACCCGGCTTTCAATGCTTTTTTTGAGGACATTTTTTTCTTTTTATCTAAGACAATATTATAATTCCACATTTTATGATACCTTTTGTAACAACTGCATTATCTTCTTAATGAATTCTCCTCTTTCCAATCTTTAAACGTTAAATTATCTAGTCTATCAAAGTCAATATATTCATGTATTATATATTTATTATTCACCTACTAAGATCAATATAAAATGAAAACTCACCCAAAGTCATTTGCCTACTATTCTAAAATCCACCTGACAGACATAAAGTGTGATATTATGCAGGTGTCAAAATTTAGGCTCTGTTTAAATTTCTAGCCTCACCAACATTCACTTTTTGCTTTAGACTTTATACTTCATAAGACCAAAACACTTGTTGTCATTTGTGTACAAAAGTTTATCAAAATGTGTGCTAAGTAAAAGACACACTACCATTAATCTTCCTCAAAATACTACACCTCAAGCCAGACACACATATCCTGTGATTCTTGCCACATTTAAAGCCAGTACTGGAAATCATCTTTAGAGAGTATATTAGTGAAAGTGATCAGAGATATAAATTCTGTCACTCAATTCCACGCAACAGAAAGGGGAGACCCTTAAAATATTACCGTGTGTCCTCATTCACCTTCTGTTATGCTTTTCACGTGGATGTCCCCTAGAAGGCTCACATGTGGGTCTTTTGAGAGGTGATTCGATCATAAGGGGTGATATTTATCAGTGGATAAGTTCATTCATGAATCATAGGTAAATGTGATCATGGGAGGCAGAGCCTGGTGACAGAAGTTGTGTCACTAGAGTTAGGGTGGAGGGTGGAGTTAGGGTAGAGGTCTGAGGTGTAAGGACAGACATCCAGAGAGCAGAAATAAACTACCACATTTGAGAGCAAGAAACACATTGATTGGACTTGTATTGAAATAAACTGAGATTTATTAAAAAGATCAATACTTGTTAAGTAGTCATTAATCCATAAAGAAAAAACATTCTCAGAATAGAAAGCTCAGTGGAAGAGCAGCTATGTTTAGGGAAAATTTTACTCTTACTGCTTTTTAATATGATACTCATCAAAAATATCTTCAAATTTAAATTCTATTTATTTATTTATTTATTTATTTGTTTGTTTGTTTGTTTATTTATTTATTTATTTATTTATTTATTTATTGAGACAGGGTCTCGCTTTGTAGTTCAGGCTAGCGCTGAGCTCACTATGTAGCCCAGGCAAGCCTCGAACTCAGCAATCCTCCTGTCTCTGCCTCCCGAGTGCTGGGATTACAGGCGTGAGCCATCATGCCTGGCTCAAATTTAAAATTTGATGATGAAAGTTTAAATAAAATTCACAGTGTTTTGTAAGAAAATAGTCCATAACATACAAATGAAACTTTTAATCCACTCATTAAGAACCCGTTTACTTAATACAATATCATATAAACTAAACTAATATACATTTATATAACATATACATTTGATGATAAATATCCTTTCTAGTAACTTATTTAAATTGAAATAGCGTTAAATATCATAAATATTTATTCACGTATTTCCTCCATGATATAACAATTTCCATGGCAGTGCATTTAAAGGGTTTATATTTACATATAAATATTTTATGGCATAAATAACTATGAAAGTTGAATATTAATAAATGTATGTAATTGTAAATAATATAATAAACGTTCAGATGATAAATTTTCTTAAAATATGTCATAGAATAAAGGATGTATAATTGAGGATTATGGAAACCATTGAATTGGATACCCTTAATTTTCTAGATTTTGAAAACTACTGTGAGAAATTGTGATATATATTCAGCTATCATTAAAACTCTGGAAAGGGAAAGAATAAACAATTTTTAATAAAAAGAGGAAACAAAGCTTGTGTATACAGAGGGTGGGGGATTCAGGGGAAAAGGGGAAGGGGAAAAATGAAAGTTAAGCTCTGTCATCTATTGGTACAAATTCTCAATGTCGATTGGTGTTCACAATATGTATATAAAATGTACCAACAAAATCAATTTAAAAAAAACTTGTGCAAACTGACCTTCACCTCTTCAGTCTTGCTTTTCTTAAGGCCTTATTTCAAACTCAATAAACTTGTACTCCAAATGTTCATTTTTTTTCTAAACTTACACCAGTATGTTTCAATGTACAAAATAGCATCCTAATCAACTGGAATAAAAATGTGGTAAGGAAAAAAAATCTGACACATGAGCATTTTAAGACATAAAGCACATAAAGAGACACTTGATTTCATAATCATAATGCAATTTAGAAGTGCAACCATTGAACCATATTTAGAATATTTTGAAATTATAGAAAATTTAAAACAAAATTTGGTCTGCAAATAGAATCTTCAGAGAATAGATAATAGGGAAAGTTAAATGCATGAAAAGTAAGTTGGAGTTAGTTCAGTGAAGAGATATATAAATAGGAATGGGGGGATGAACTATATAAAACAAACCATGAGCAGAAGTACAGAAATGAGAAGTAGTTCCATATATGAAAGGTGATCAAAATGTATGGTGAATGTTTAATTTTAAATATTTATTACAGTAAAAAATATTTTCACTAGCCACACTCAAAATACTCCTCCTTGCTCAAAATACACAGTACATTTTTTCTTTTTATATCCTAAGAAGTTCTAGAGGTCTTTTTTTGTATGTAATTTTAATTGTGCTTTCTTGTTGGCCTCAAGGTTCTAAATCAGTCTAAAATATTGACCTTTCATGATTATTTTGACTGTGATGAAGAGCTAGAAGTCACATTGTGCCAGATCTTGTTATTTTCTTGGTGCTGAGACACAATGCCTGGCACTCACATTGCTAAAGAGAGAAGGTTCATATCGTCTCATAGTTTGTAGAAGCACATAGTCAGCTGCAAGACAGGGGAATAGCAGAGGAGAGACAAGTCAACATGTTGAACAGGAGAGAGAGAGAGAGAGAGAGAGAGAGAGAGAGAGAGAGAGAGAGAGAGAGAGAGAGAGAGAGAGAGAGAGAGAGAGAGAGAGAGAGAAGTGAAAGGAAGACAGACCTTTCTAGGCCACAACTCTGGTGACCCAACTTCAGTCACCAGGCTCCACCTCCCATGACTCATCAGTAAATTTATCTACTGATAAATATCACACCCTCATGATCCAATCACCTCTCAAAAGATCCACATGTAAGACTTTGAGCAGACATCAAAATGCAAGGCATAAGAAGCCTAGCCATAGGGTAAAAGAGCAGGGAAATTTTATCTTTGGCAACATCTCTGGGAAAAGGTGAAAGAGGAAGATTTAAAATAAAGCAATGAAAATATGAAGAGAACATATTTGTGGTGCAACAGGCACAGTGCAATTCAACCAGTTTCAGAAGCCTAGGTCAATGGGATGTATGCAACAGGCAGAACTTAGACGAGTTTATTCTGCTCTTAATTTCAAAATTATTAATGTGATTCAAAAATTTCTCCATTATATAATATGCATAGTACTCTAGTAAATATTATAGAGAGTTATTGCACAGGTGTATATAAATGAACTGACTTTTAAAATGAAGCTGATTTTAGCAATTACAAAAAAAAAACCTTTTTTGTAGCATCAAAGAATAATTATAAATCCTAAGTTTTAAACTGAGAAGCCTAAATAATTGGAAGCACATTTTTATCTCCAACACACTGGCACAGCTTTTCCCTTCAAATAATATTTTGCAGATTGGGCCACCTAGTAGATAATCTACATATCAAAAGTGATAAAATGTGGTCAGGGATCTAAGTCTCAAATTAAAATATTTATTTAATGAGAGATATAAGCATGGTTCCTGGCTGATGACTTAATTGTTTACTTTGTTTAGGGTTCATCCCTGGTGAAACTTTTTTCTATGGGGGCCAGTGAAGAAGTAGAAGTGAAAGCTAAATGGAGACTGTGCCCTTTCTGACATCTCCCTAAGCTCTCTGATCAGAACAATATCAAACATAGAGTTTAAGCACTAAAATAACACTAGAGGCCGGGCATATGCATCCAGAAAATAGATTAAAGGAAACCTCATTCATCTGAAATCTGAAATACATTGATTTCAGAAACAATAATAGTGATCGATGGACGCTGGGATAGGTGTAAAGGAGGGAAGTCTGACGAGAGGTTAATCAACAGATATTAAGTTACAGCAAGGTAAGGGCATTGACCTTTGTCATGCAGAGTATAGTGACTATGACATACTATATGTCTCACAAAGAAGCAGGAAAGATTTATAAAGTTTTACTCTAAAATGATGAATTTTTGAGAAAATAGATTTGTAACTTGATATAAACATTACACAATTTAATGTGCATTAAAATTTCACATAGCAGGGCCGGAGGGTTAGCTCAGTGGTTCCGACGCCTGTCTCGCAAGCGCAAGGTCCTGAGTTCGATCCCTGGTAACCACATACAATGCTGGGCGTGGAGACTCACGCTCACCAGCAATCAACCAGCAATCTGCACCACATACCACAGTGCCGGGCGTGGTGGCTCACACCTGTCATCCCAGCACTCGGGAGGCAGAGACAGGAGGATTGCTGAGTTCGAAGCTTGCCTGGGCTACACAGTGAACTCAGGGCCAGCCTGAACTACAAAGAGAGACCCTGTCTCAAAAAAAAAAAAAAAATGGTGTACATGATATCACTAATGCACTACTTTGAGGGAAATTTTTAGAATTTAATGATATCTTAGAAAGGAAAGAAAACTTTCAAAACAATAAGTCAACCTCTTACCTAATAACATAAAAATATAAGAACGCAATAAAGTTAAGTCAAGTAGTACTAAGAAAATCATGCACATAAGTATTCAAATTAATAAAATAAAAAAAAGAATTGATGGAAAAACTATTCACATTAGTAAATGGAGATATAAAAGTAACATTTAGGAACACTAACAAAATCAGAAATGACAGATATTACTAATGCGATGAATCAAACAATATCACCAAATGCATTGCAAACGTCAAAAATATAATAATGGAATTAGATGAAAAAATCATTGAACACGAATTTGACAACTTATCCAAATTGCACTTATTCTTTGGAAAATAAAAAATCTCAAGATTTAGTCAATAGAAATACAAAATTTGAATAGCCTAATAATGATTAATAAGTGGAATTTATAAATTAAACATTTCAAATAAGTCTCTAGGTTCCTATGGCGTTCCTGAAAAAAATTACTGTATGGCCAAAGGAGAACTAATACAAATTCCTTGTAATACCCACAATATGCATGAGAACATTTGCTTTTCATTTTGCTATGCTTACTATTGCTCTGACATTAAAACTAGGTAAAGAAGCTATAAAAATGAATAAAGAAATATCTCTTAAAATATATATAAAAATTCCTTTAAAAATATTAGAAAACTGTATGCAGCAGCACCATAAAAATACCCCAATGTCTTACATAATGGCTAAGATTATCTCAGGAATGCAATACTTGATCAAATATAAATATTAATTTGTATATGTTTTTGATACATTATAGAGATAGATATATGCTTTTAGTTCTACAGAAACTGAAGCTTTTCCTTCCAGGATTTCTTGGTAAAAGAATAATTTAATTTACTGAATTCATAGATTTCAAAAATTTAACACTGTGAAAAATGTGTCAAAAATGAAAATGCAAATTAAACAGTGGAAGAAATTATTTCAAACTATCTTTAGAAAATTTACTATTTATCATATAGAGACTGGATTAAGAAGTTGTTTTTTTATAAGAGAGTATTACTCTGCCATAAAGAATGATAAATTTGAGTCATTTATGTTCAAATGGATGTACCTTCAGGGCATACTCATAAGTGAAATAGATCTCAGATGTGTAAATATCATGTTTGTTCTCTGGTATGAGAAAATGAAGATGTTAATGAGTTCTAGAATGTATGATGGATATTCTGAAATAGAAAATATTCAAAGGGAAATGTGGTGGAGGAGTGAGTAAGGAGGGGTAAAGAAAAATATGTGATGGTAATAAAGAAAGGGAAACAATGCTTATGTATTTAATGGATCGGGTGGTCAGGTGGGGAGGGGAATGGGAAAAAATGAGAATTAAATTGTGTCATATACTAGTACAAATTCCCAATATTGAGTGTGATCTTAATGTGTATATGCAATGTACCAATAAATATAAAAATACATTAAAAAGAACTTCAATGTGGTAATGTATTTTGAAAGAGAATTAACAAGCAAGAGTATCTTATATCTGGCAACAGCTCTGGGACTAAACAGTGTGTAATATTTCCAAAAAATTGTACAGAACTGGAGGTCATTAGTCTGCAGGAGCAGGTTGATTTCCATTTCCACAAACCATTAGTCTAAAGCAGGTGATAATCGAAAATGTAAAGTTGGTGAGGGTTAAGGAGACCTCACTTATGGTTTTAGGGTTGTCACATCCTCTGTCTGTCACACTGGATTCATCACTTCTCCTATTTAACTCGTCAACTCTGTAAAGATGAGAACATAACATTTATCCACTCTGGACCCAGCTTTTCTGTAAAAACAAAATGAAATATTTTATTTAAAATTACCCTGCAAACTGCACATTTCTATCTAAATGCAAATGAATGTGGGCAAATGCCGCCCTATTCATATGTATAAAAATATTTGTGTTACATTTAGATGTAGATTTTGATTTTTGTTTGTTTTCAGTTGCGCGTTTATTTTCTTTAGTAGAGTTTGAAAGATTTTAAGCATCACAGTGGATTTGTTTTAGGATTTTAAGTTGTAGGATTTTTTTTTCACAGGTTGGGGGAGGAAAGAACTACAATTCAATTCTTGCTGTAGCAGAAAGTTGGGTTCAATGTACAAAAGTGATGGCGAGAATCCCACAGCTCCTTGCTTACTCTAAACAAAACATCTGTATTTGATGCATGTTTATTTGAAAGCCTGAAGATTAAACCAGGTTTTCTGTTACGTATACTTAAGCTCAAATACCTTGGAGCGTCTTTTTTTTTAAGGCTACCTTTTCTTTTTCAAGGACCTGGAAGTGTTATTTACTGAGTCCTTCTATTATCTGGCAAGCCATCAAATCCCAAGGACGTTTTCCACTCTCAATCATTATCAAGAAGCTTGTTTTTCCTTATGCTTGTAAAAGTTACATGAGCTTTAACAAGGCAACTGGAAAAGTGAAATGTTTTATATAGTTGCAGATTGTTCTTTATTAATAAAAATCTGTTGTTAATTCTGCCTCATCATCCGGGAAGTTCAGAAGAATCTGTTAGCAATGCAGTTCCACTGTGTTTCATAATCATTGTATTAGGTAAGGGGTGGAGGGAATAGGGTGTAGTGGCCAATACTGTTGGCTGCAGTCAAAAGAAAGATTGAAATTTGGTAAGATTTGTTGGAATATTAGTTCAAAAACCTCTGGTCCCCCAACTGATTATGTAATAAACACATGCAAATAAATGTTTGTTGCACCATGACTGATCAGCCTGATTGGCTAGATAAACTAATGGAGACAAAAGAAATCGATTGGGGTTGTCTAAGAGCTAAATATACCACATTTAATTAAGCAATAGATGAATAATTAAGAAAACACCTGTCATTTTTTGCTCAGAACCATGTTTTTCGTATGTCATTTATTCCTCTCCCTTTTTCAGGACAGTGCTACTACTGATCTATTGATTCCATTATTCTATTATTGATTCCATTATTTTTTCTGCCTGTACTGTTATTGTTTTAATCTGTTTTATGAAGCACTTTTTACTTCCTTCAAAAACTGGTTTGTAATTTACTCTTTTAAAATGTGCTACTCATTATTTCAAAACGTATTTGATCACTGCTGTACTCTACATTACCTTTCATTTCCTTATTGCCAAGTTATTGATTTTCAGTGTTCTTTTTTTAATGTGCTCTTAAATAATGATAAATATCAGGAAAACTTAGGGTAAGTTGGACTTTTTTATACTTAGGACAGACAAGACCACCGCCAGCACATACCCACAAGCCACTATTGGCTGGGTTCCCAGCATTCCTGGGATGAGTTCTGCATCAGCCACGAGTGCTCATGTGACCCTAACGCCTGTACATGACACATCTTGAATCTCGTTTTTGACCTTTTCCTGCCTTCCCTACAACCCCAATCCCCTACATACTCAAGCTTTGTAACTTTTTTTAACTATCATTTTTTTTCTTTTCCATCCTTACTTTCTCCTAACAGCCCTTTCCCCATTTCTTTTGCACATTTTCTTCCTATTTCACACTATGTATCACACATTTTGGCATTCATTTACACATTCAGTTTCTCATACCAGAGCAAAGATACTGTACACATCTATGTCCTATTTATTTCACTTATCTGTATGACCTTAAGGTGCATCCTTTTGAGTATAAACGATGCAAATTTATCATAATTTATGGCTGAGTAATATTTCATTTAATTAAAAAAATCTTGGGCCAGAGGATTAGCTCAATGATTCTGGCGCTTGCCTCGCAAGTGCAAGGTCCTGAGTTCAATCCCCTGTAACCACATACAATGCTGGGAGTGGAGACTCACACCCACCAGCCATCAATACCACATACCACATACCACAGTGCCAGGAGTGGTGGCTTACGCCTGTAATCCTAGCACTCGGGAGGCAGAGACAGGTGGATTGCTGAGTTCGAAGCTTGCCTGAACTACATAGTGAGCTCAGAGCCAGCCTGCACTACAAAGCGAGAACCTGTCTCAAAAAAAAATCTTTATCCATTCTCCTGTTGATAGACATTTGGGCTGTTTCCAAGATTTCCCTATTATAAACTGAGCTGCCATAAATGATGCCATGCTATGATTCTTTAATTCTTTCATGTACAAACCTAGCAGGAGAACAGGGCCAAATGAGAACTCAAGTCCCAGTTTTAAAGGAATCTCTGCACTGATTTTCACAGTGGCTGCAGCAGTCTGCATTCACAACAAAAACAGAGAGGGTTTTCCTTACCCCCAGAGCCCCACCAATATTCATTGTTGGCTGATTTTTGGGTAGCAGCCATTCTTTGAGGAGTGAGATGGATCTCAGCATTTTCATCTGCAACTCTTGAATGACCAGTGACGTTGAACATTTCTTCATATGTATCTTCTCTAATTCTTCATGTGAAAAATGCCTATTAATTTCAGATTCTCATTTTTAATTCACTCTTTAAACTTGAGGTTGCTGATTTTTTTAAAGTTCTTTTTTAAAATATATACTCTTGATAGTAGTCTTTTGTCTGAGAAAGAGCAGGTAAAAGAAATTTCCCCAGCATGAAAGTTGTCTTTTCACTCTATTGTTGGTTTCTTTTACTGTGAAGAAGCTTTTTAAAAAGGTGAGATCCCAATTGTTGATTCTTTCTGCTAGTTTCCATACTGCTGAGGTTTTGTTCATAAAGTCTTTCCCTAAGTCAGTGTCTCCAAGAGTTTTCCACCTAACCAGGTTTGCCAACAGGTTTAGTGTTTCTGTTTCAATATCTAGGTCTCTTATCCACTTTCCTTTGAGTTTGGTGCAGAGAGAAAGAGATAGATCTAGCTTTGATCTTTGCCAAGTTGATACCCAGGTTTTCCAGTAGCACTTGTTAAAGAGGCTCTTTTTCCTCCATGGAGGGTTTTTGGCTCCTTTGTCAAAGATGAGTTGGTTTTGCCGGGTGTGGTGGCACGCGCCTGTAATCCCAGCACTTGGGAGGCAGAGACAGGAGGATTGCTGGGTTCGAGGCTTGCCTGGGCTCCATAGTGAGCTCAGGGCCAGCCTGAACTACAAAGCAAGACCCTGTCTCAAAAAAAAGATGAGGTGGTTTAGGGTATCTGGACTTGTTTCTGGATCCTCTAATCTGTTCTATTGTTCCTCAGGTCTGTTTCTTTGTCAGTACCATGCAGGTTTTGTTGTTGTTATTGTTGTTGTTGTTTTAACAGGGTCTTGCTTTGTAGTTCAGGCTGGCCCTGAGCTTACCATGTAGCATAGACAAGCCTGGAACTCAGCAATCCTCCTGCCTCTGCCTCCAGAGTACTGGGATGACAGGAGTGAGCCACCACACCTGTCAGTGCCATGCAGATTTTATCAAAGAGGAGTTCTAGTATAGTTTCGAATTGTGAGTTGTGATACCCCCTGCTAATTCCTTGTTGCCTAGAATTACTTTTGCTTTTCTAAGTCTCTTATGGTTTTACATGAATCTTTGAGTCATTTTCAATGTGTTTCTCTGTGAAATACATTGTTAGGATTTCTATCAGGATTGTATTGAATATATACAGTAGTTTTGGCAGTATGGCCATATTGATTATATTGGTTCTTCCTACCCAGGAATAAAAGATGTATTTCCATTTGTATCCTCTTCAATCTCCCTTTTCAGAGTATTGTAGTTTTCAGAATAGAGGTCTTTCACCCCTTTGTTAAATTGCTCTATGGGGATGATATTGAGAAAGGAACTGATTCCCTGATTTGTCTTTCAGTGAATCTTTTTTTCATGTATATGAAAGCTATTGATTTTTGAGTGTTAAACTTAAATGCAGCTATGCTACTAAATTTGCCAATTAAGATAGAAGACCTTTGGTTGAGTTTTCAGGATCTTCTATATAGAGTATCATGTTATCAGCCCATAATGACAGTTTAACATCTTCATGACATACATACATACATATATGTTTCTTTTTCTTGTCTAATTGTTGTGGCTAATGTCTCCATCACTATCACCACAGAGATGATAGTGGACATCCTTGTCTTATTCTGATCTTAGTGTAAAAAGTTTAGTTTTTGACTATTTAGTATGATGCTGACTTTTGGTTTTTCATAAACAGCTTTTATCATTCTGAGATAAAGACCATCTATCCAAATTTTCTATAGGGCTTTAATAAAAAATGGGTGTTGGATTTTGTCAAACCCTTTTCCTGCTATTAAGATTACCATTTGTTTTTGTCCTTGAGTCTATTAATGTAGTGTATTACATTTATCAATTTACTTATGTTGAAGCATTCTTGCATCCCTGGGATGAATCCAAATTGGTCAGTGTGTATGATCTTGAGATTCTCTGTACTCTGCCAGTATCTTATTGAGAATTTTTGCATCTATGATCATTATGGAGATTGGCCTGTACTTCTATGTTTTGATTAGATCTCTCTCTGCATTTGGAATCAGGCAATGGTTGCTTTCAAGAATGAATTTTGGAGTATTGTTTTCCTTTAGATTTTGTTTAATCTAAAAATTTAAGGACTAGTGGCATTAGCACTTCTCTGAAAGTCTTTTAGTATCAACAGTAAAGTCATCAGGACCTTGACTTTTCTTTGTTGGTAGGTTTTTAATTACATTTAAAATTTCATATATTGAAATTAGGGTGTTGAGCATTTTTAAATCTTCATTCAAGTTCAGAAATTCATTCATTTAGGAATCTATCCATTTCTTCTGTATTTTCCCTCTTATTGGAGTACAAGCTGTCAACGTATGTGTTTATTATACTCTCAATTTCTACTAAATCTGTGGTGTTTTTCCCCTTTCCATTCTTAATTGCATGGATTCGAGCCTTTTCCTTTTTTTTTGATAAGGTTAGCTAAGAGTTTGTCAATTTTATTTAATTCTTTCAAAAATCAAATCAACTCATTGATTTTTTTGTGTCATTCTCATAGTTTCCATTTCATTAGTTTCTGCTCTAATCCTTATAATTTCCTCCCTTGTGCAAGCCTTGGGTTTATCTTGTCCCTCTTTTTCTAGTAGTTTGAGGTGCAGCATTAGTTTATTTTGGCTCACTCAATTTTCCCAGCATGGCCATTCACTGGTATGAATTTCTCTTGTAGAACTGCTTTCATTGTGTCCCATAGATTACTGTTTGTTGTATTATATTTATCACTTAAATGTAGAAACTGTTTAACTTCTTCCTTAATTTCTTCTGTGAGCCATTATTTGCACAGGAGACTGTTGTTTAATTTCCATGTGTTTGTGAGATTTTTGCAATTTCTTTTGCTGTTGACTGCCAATTTGGAGGCACTATGATCTGACAGTATGCAGGTGATAACTTCAACTCTTTTGTATTTACTTAAATAAGTTTTATGAACTAGCACATCATTTGTTTTCTAGAATAACCCATGAGCAGCTGAGAAGAATACATATCCTGATTTGTTGGTGTCAAGTACTCTTGCAATCTATGAGGTGCATTTGTTCAAAAGTTTTGTTCAGTTCAAGTGCTTCCTTACTGATATTTTGTCCAGTCTGTCTGTGACTTTGGGGTATTGAGGTCCTTTACTACTATTGTATTAGGTCTTATCTGGCTTTTCATGTCCATTGACATTTGTTTTACATAATTGTGTGCACTAGAATTTGGTGCATAAGTATTTATGAATGTTGTCTCTTCCTGTTGGATTGTTCCTTGTATGAATATGTACTGCTCTTATTTTTTGTTTGTTTGTTTGTTTGTTTTCAGGTTTTCTCTCTTATGGAGAATTGTTTTTCATCATTTTACTTTTGGTCTATGGATTTTCTTCTGGATTAGGTGTTTTTCTTGTATATAGCATATTGTTGGACGTTGCTTCTTAAGACATTCTGCCATTCGGTATCTTTTAATTGGCACATGGAGACCATTGCCATTGGTGGTTGTGTCTGATGTGTACTGATTTAGCCCTCTCCTGACGTTTCCTGTTCTTGCCTCTTTTATTCTTTGCTCTTCCCCCTTTCCATTCGGTTTCTTGCCTTGACCGATGAGTTCACTCTATTGGGTCTCATGGGATTATGAGTCACCTTTATTGTAATCCAGTTTCTCCTATGTTTAGCATTTTACATCATCATGATGCATTTTCAAACCTAAACAAAAGTGGGCAATTCATCATTACTTAAATTGTATACATTAATTTTCTTCAGTCTTTTCTTCTTGTCTTTCTTTTATTCTTATTTTTTGTTTTCACAGTTTTAAGAGTTGCAGCCAGAGGCACAGTCTCGCTAGCCAGGCACATCACTGCTGATCTTCATTCCCAGTACCATCATTATATGTTTTCTGTTTCATGTTTTCATCTAAAGTACCATATTAGATTTGTACTTCATGTCTTCTTTCCAATCTCTTAAAT
>PVIC010009238.1:0-46108 GCA_004025085.1 Thryonomys swinderianus | reverse complement strand
TTTCTTTCTTTCTTTCTTTCTTTCTTTCTTTCTTTCTTTCTTTCTTTCTTTCTTTCTTTCTTTCTTTCTTTCTTTCTTTCTTTCTTTCTTTCTTTCTTTCTTTCTTTCTTTCTTTCTTTCTTTCTTTTTTCTTTCTTTCTTTTCTCTGGTACTAGGACTCAAACTCGGGCCCTTATGCTTACAAGGTTGGTGTGGCGCTGCTGAGCTAAATTCCTGGTTTGAAGTTCTTTTTCACACTAAAATGCTAATGATTTCCCTAACAAAATTTAATTTTGAAAATAACTTGGGAAGATAAGCTTGATGGGAACAGAGGCTATGTGCACAATAGGCATGGTTTCCTGTCTTGAATTAATTTCACCAAAAAACTGATCTTTTTTTTTCTTCTTTTTTTTTTTTTTTTTTTTTTTTTTTTTTTTTTTTTTTTTTTTTTTTTTTTTTTTTTTTTTTTTTTTTTTTTTTTTTTTTTTTTTTTTTTTTTTTTTTTTTTTTTTTTGAGACAGGGTCTTGCTTTATAGTTCAGGCTGGCCCTGAGCTCACTTTGTACCCCAGGAAAGCCTTGAACTCAGCAATCCTCCTGTCTCTGCCTCCTGAGTGCTGGGATTATAGGCATGAGCCACCATGCCCGGCAAAAACTGATCTTTTATTCATACCCTGTTAAAAGTAGCTTATGCTTTAAAAGTGAAACCAAGTCTGATGCTAGACACCTGGACAAGGGTTTCCACACAGCTCTGCGGTAAAATATAGTCCCTTGTCTTATTTTCCAGCATTATTATTATTGAGGGAGTTGTTTGGGGGCAGGTCTGAAACCTACAATTTTAGTTTATACCATTAATTAATGTCTTCCCATGGGTAGACCTTGGGATAAGTACCAATAATTAAATATTTAAGGTCAAGGGTATATGTAGTCCTATAAGGTAAAGTGCAATGATAGCTACACTTTTGCAATTTGGGCATCCCTGCAGCAGGAGTGACTGTATTTCCTGTTTGTAAGGCTAGGAGCATGAATGAACACTTGGCAGATCTGCATGGCCCGTAGCACAGAATTCAGAGAGAACCTCAAGGCTAAATGTAACCATTCACTGAAGAGTGTCAGCAAAGGTATTAAGAGAAAGTGACTTGTATGTGTAGTTCCCTGCAGGCTGAGCATGTTGGGAGTTTGATCAAGCTGAGCTAGTCCTTTGGAATTAGAAGTTCACTTTGATGTTTTAACAATTGAGCATGCCCAGGTAACAGGATGGCCTCCCAGTGGACAATTCAAGGTTTTTGGAATTTTTATTTCACACTACTATATAACTCATACAGGGTAAATCACTCTTGGAATTGACTAGTAGATTCTGAGAAGCACTGCTCTAGAAACCCGCAGATAGCCCCCTGTTGCCCATTGCTTGTACAGTATATTCCTGTAATTGGACATTTGGGGAGTCAAGACAACTCATTCCACAAGTTCTCACATAAATGGTTCCTTCATGTTACACCAAATGGTTTTTCTCTACCATCATTTTTATATCCTCTCTGATAAGTATTTAATGATTATACAGACACTATGGACATTTTATCTTTGGTTGGTTGAGAATTATACATAAACATCCAATTTGGATATAAGGGGAATCCTTGAAACTCTGATACATTCCAAGAGGATCCTGATTGGTGAGACAGTACACAGCTATTGCTCTGGCTGGTGGTATTGACTCCAAAGCTCCCAGTTAACCCTGGGAGTTAACAGGCCCCAGGACCTTGAATGAATCGAACTTTTCCATCTTAAATTAAAAAGAAAGAAGGTGGCTAAATTATCTCAGTTCTTTCCTCTGTGGCAAATTCTCAACCCTAAAATAAGCTCATAAGAACAATTATGTACTCAAACACTGGCTGACTGTGCCTATTGAAGAAGTGTCATAAAACCAGCATATTTTCATTTCACAGAAAATCTAGTGATCTATTATTGAACATGTTGTGCTTTTGGTAAATCTCAACTTAAAGTTCCTATAGAGTAATAAACATTCTTAATGCTACCAGACATATTTAAAAAAATTTGGAGTTTTATAGTTTTTTCTGCCTTTGGCATAGTGCATTTTGGCTAGTGACTAGGCCATTAAAGTCTGCAAAATGATAGGACCCTTGTGAGTAGAGGATAGAGACATGCTGGAATGTGCTAGGGTTGCTTTTGCAGGGTCACAAAACTTTGCAGAGAACAGATGGCCCCATACACCTTTGAAATGCTAGAAATGACTTCCTGCATAACTGTGTACCCATCATATCTTCATTCAGATATGGTAATTCACAAGCCAAATGCACTAGACTACAGCTGACCTCTAATGTATTATTTCCAGGCCTTGGACCCATAAACATTTTCTACATGAATAATCATAATGATAACTGCACCAATAAATTCCCATCCTCAAGTGAGCAAGCCATGGGGCCCTCATCAAATGTATAGTGTACTTATCAGAATGTGTGGGAACAGAAAGCCAAGCATTTGGAAGAATGTGAGGGGTCTCAGCTTTGCGTGATAGTTAATCTTGTTTACTCAAGATTTTGCTCAATAAATAATCAATAAAGTACTAGGATAATTAACTGAAATAAAAGCTGTTTCTACTTTGGTGGTATTTGAGTTGTAGAAATGGAACCATTTGGACAAGCATGTAAACTCAAGGAAACCAAAATCTACTTCTAAAGTCTTTCTGTAGCCCTTTATCAGAGTATATTTTTAATGACAAAATAAATGAAAATGTCACTTTATAGATGCATATTCCAAATCATAGCCTCTCTAACACATTGAAAGAATGAATTTAAAATAGTCTAAACCAATACTGAATAGTATTAAAGGTAAATGAGAAATTTTACAATCCAGGTGCACCCAAATGAAAATTGTGTGTGTATGTATGTGTATACACACATTTCATAATATTTTGTTTTATTAGAACATAATTTAGGCCTTTTGACGTGCATATAACCTTACTCAAAACACTTGAACAATTTTTCCAGGTGCTTTCTGTGTATTCTGCTTAGCGTGATTTTTCCTAGTGCCCTGAAAGTCTGTGTGTGATCTCTTTACATTACAATAAACTGTACCAGGGCCTTAGAACCAGTTTTACAAGCAAAATAAGGTTAAAAGAGAACAAGCTTGTGTGGATTCATGTTGGCCTCTTTGTTTAATTTTTAGAAAATGGAAAAAGTTTCTAATGATCTAAAACAATGGCTAGTTGGTTGACTGAATATGTTTTTAGGAGAATGAAGCTACATTTTACTCCCATGATACCCTGATATTGCTGTCATGTGGGATGAGATACTTATGTACTAATGCTGATGTCCCTGAGGAGTGGCTGATCATACCCTAGGGAGGGAGCATCGGCTTGCATGGTAAGAAAAAGAGCTTGATAAAGCAGCAGGGGACTATCTGCAAATTTCTAGAGCAGTGCTTCTCAGAATTACTAGTCAATCCCAAGAGAGATTTACACTCTATGAGTTATATAGTAGTGTGAAATAAAAATTCCCCAAACTTGAAATGTCCACTGGGAGTCCATCCTGTTACCTGGGCAAGCTCAATTGCTAAAACATCAAAGTGAACTTCTAATTCCAAAGGACTAGCTCAGCTTTATAAAGTTCCTCTCTCACCTTCTAGAGAAAGGGGTGAATATTTCATAGAAAATTGCCTGTGACACTAGCTGAGGGCTTGGGCTCACCAAGGGAGACTTTGCTATTTGCCAGGAGATTATGATGAACATGTCACGGAGTAGGAGTCAGGAATACTTATCCAGAGTCCTGCGATCTTCTCCCTTCTTCCTTTCTTTCCATTTCTCTTAGAAAAAAATAAAAAGATACATCAAGTTATTTACATCTGCCGTTTGGCCATGTCTCTGAGTGTAAGTCTAGACTTGGAGGAAACTAAAAACTTTTAACTAAGAGGAAAGAGAGAGAGACAGAGAAAGAGACAGAGAGAGACAGAGAGAGAGGGAGAGAGAGAGAGAGAGAGAGAGACAGAGAGAGAGGGATTTATAGTAGGCATATATGAAAAGGTTGGGTTGCCCCACCTGAAGCCATAGATAATCACCCCCATATTGGGTCCACTGCATTCCACAATCATTATTGCCATTAGGAATAATTATTATTTGCTTCACTAAGTCAGCAGTTTGGAGCCTGACTGCAACAGAGACTTCTCACAGGATCTGTACAACACAAAGGACGGAACAGTCCCCACCAAGTGCCTCAGCATGTTTGGACAACCTTCTCCTGATCCTCCCCATTGGGTTTCACCATAGAGATTCAAAGTGGATGAAAAGTTTATCATACACAAAACTGATGTGAGTGACACTGGGGCATGGACTGAATGTCTGAACTCAGACAGAATGTCTGAATTCTTGATTTTTCTGAAATCTGGACATGAAAGTTCATTCTTTTTGTGCTGCTATATTTCTTCACACACACACACACATACACACACACACACACACACACACATATATATATATATATTGTCAATGAGATAGGACTTCAGGAGAGACTAAGTTTGAAGTGGCCTGGGAGGAAACCTGACAAATAGAGGGAAATGCAAGAGAAAAGCAGCAAGCCCTATTTCCTAATTTTTGACCTCATTGCACACAAACTCTCCAGATTCCAGATTCATACATTGTTTCCTTTCCATTTGTTGCCTCATTCTGAAGTAACTGGGCCCCCCAAATTCCCCAAGACCTTCTCAGTGATCCAAGGGAATGTGGGGGTAGGTACACTCTGACCAGTGAGTGTTTGCCACAAAAGCTATGCCTGGAAGCAAGGGCTGCCAAGCTCTAAAGGAAAAGGAGCATGACAAGATAGCCTTCCAGACGTTGTTTTTCCCAGACTTCCTTGATCCCTTGCCAAGCCATGCACCAGTCACAGGCAGGACTGTGGGAGTTTAAAGAGAACAGCACACACCCCAAGTATGGTGTCTGTTCCTGCCCCTTCACCTCTTCCTCCCATGGTAGCTGTTTGAAGCTCAAGCTTCTGAATCAGTCTCTCCCAGAGCTTCCTAAAAACACAATATCAGAGGAAGAAAAACCCCAGCTGCCTCTATTTGGCACCTCAAGCCCTGTAAAATGGCATCACCTTTATCTCCACAGACACCCAAACAACATGACTTCTTCCTGCGGCCACTGCAACTCCTAGGCAAGACTAGGGAAGACCAAGGTGATCTCCCTGGAAGAAGAGGAGGACCCATGTCTGTCAGTCCTCCCAGTCAGCCAAGCAGGGGTGACATGGGTCCCGCCTCATCATGGATGCAGTGTCACAAGAACAGGGGTGTCCTGGGTGAGGCATTGAAAGGAGACTTCTTCTGTTATTACCCTTTGTGAAACAGGTTCCTTGGGTGAATTCCCTGTACAAATAAGAAGCAAATGAAAGTCGTGCCACAGTGATTTCCAGGGATTTGTGGTCTTGGATATTATACATATATAAAAACTCTTTAGTGGGAAAATATTACAGAGGAGCATTTCCATCTGGGTTTTCATAAAAGATGACAAGGGAGTTCTGTAAAGAAACAGAAATCCAGCACTTTCTCAATAGTATTGAAGCCTGTCCTCAGGTAAGATTTCATGGGAGTATAGAGTTGCTGGTTTTTCATTTTTCATTTGTTCTAGGAATTTAGGAGCACAGAATAACAGCCAAGAGGAATGGCTTCCATGAGCATGGTGTTCAGTAAAGACAGGACCTGAATTTGTTTTTTTCCAATGTTAATGTTCTGAAGGAACCACAATTTTTGCGGTGACATGAAGTACATTGTTCACGTCAGTCCTTAAGTTCAAAAGACACTTTTAAAATCAAATATCCTGTTGTATCAAGTCCCTTTTAGTCTTATCGTGAGAGAATATTCTTAAGTTGTTTCCACAGAAAGCATTTGATCCTCCATCTTATGATGGATTTCTCTGCAAAACTGGGAATCTTCCAAATTCTAATTGTTATATCGGTTTTTATAATGACAGGCCTGGTTTTTCTTTTATTAAACATTGTCTCTCCATTAAAATTGGCTTAATTTTAGGTCTACTTCATTGGCCGAGCATCCCATAATTATAATTGCCCTTGCTAGTTTTGTTAATTGTTCTGAAATTAGGTGTGTGTGGGGGATTTTAGGGGAATGAGCGAACACATACTACCAGAGACTTAGGCAAGTTGCATGAGACCGCAACATGGACAAGAGGTAGGAAATAGCCTGACACATGATGACACTTGGAAGACTGGAGTTTTCTCCATTGCCTACTTTTCTTTTTTAAAAAATTAGATCTTATAACATTGATTAGAATATTACATCTGCATGCCATAACCTGAAGATGAGTTGCTCTGAGGGTCTGGGCATCATGAATCCATTAAACTGGGCTCTACAGAGTCAGCCTAGGGCCTATCAAAGAGGAGGGATGTAGAGACTGTCCAGGTAGGAAGACAACCCATCACCTCCCTCAACCACAGCAGCTCCACACTTGCTAATGTAGTTGGATTTCTACATGGTGTTTATTTGAATAAAGGGCTTTGCAGAAAGAAAATAGTTGGGAAACTATAAACTTAGAAGATCCTTTTTTCCTACTCCAAAGAGAAAAACATGATTTCTCAGAGTCTGGTTATATAGGTACCATCTTGAAGATCGGTTTCCTGGAGAAACAGTGATGCCACCATCCTTGTGAAAAGCCGAAGAGTTTGGAGAAGCAAGCTGTGGCTTCCAGAGTGACTGGGGGAAATGCAAACTTGAACTGGATGTAAGGAAAGAAAATCTGCCTGAAGAAAAACAAAGATTTTATGGGAACTTATACTTTTTCATGTTCCAAGAAAAATAGAACAAGAAAGGAAGTTACATGGTTTCAGTTCACTGTTAGACAAGGCACACTAACAACACTGTGACCATCAGGAGGGACATAGGAAGCTGAGGCACAGGGGAACAAAGGGTGGCACCATGGACCAAGAGCATTAGTGTCCCCACCTATACCTTTGCTCTACAGACCTCTACTCCTTTTTTGTTCTGGTTTAAGCCTTAAGAATCCATTCCTTTTTCCCTCTTTCTTCACAATCCTTCTTCTCCCTCAGTCTGGCCTGCACTCTAGGTTAGTTGGATATAAAGCCTTTATCTTAGAAGCTTTTTCCCCAGTGTTCAGTTCCTAGCATGATTCCTTACTCTTACCTCTGTAAGAGGCCCAGTGTATCATATCCTCACCTCACAGGAAAGCATTACTTACTAACATCTCTTAACTATTGTGTATATGTTGTTGTGGCTTGAACTGGACCTTCCCAGAAGATGCTGAAGTCCCAGCCTGCGACACTTGTGAGGGTGACCTGAGTAGGAGTTAGGGTATTTGCCTCCCCAGGGACTGGGCTGACAGGCGAGCACCACCACGCTCTGGGAAACACGGTCTTCTCAGCTGTAACCAAGTTAAGATGAAGTCACACTGGACTGGGGTGACTAGTGACTGGTGTCCTTATAAGGAGGCCATGTGAAGTCACAGGAACTGAGAGACACAAAGTAAGAATTCCTTGCTGAGGTAGTTATCAGGGTAGCACAGCTGTAAGCCCAGGATTGCTGGCAACAACAGAAGCTAGGAGAGAAGCACAAATTCTCCTTAAGAGCTTTCAGAAGAACCAACCCATTAATGCCTTGATTTTAGATTTCCAGCTTCTGAAACTGAGAGAATACCTTTCTATTGCTTTGAAACCAGTCTGTGGTAATTTGCCGTTGCGGCTGTAGGGAACTAATACAAATGTCTCCATGTAATTACGGGCCTGTCTGCTTTGCCAACAGAACTGTGGTAAAAATGAAATCTATCACTCCATTTTGTTCTTACTGAACTGTAACAGATGTGGGGATAAAAACATGAAGAGAAAAGGAGCAAACTGAGTAAAAATAAAACTACTCTCTGAAGAGCTGCTATCTTGCTGCCAGACCCTAGTTAGTGGGATGCTGCCCCCTCCATTGGCACAGCAAGGGCACGGCAAGGTGTGCCCAGATCCAGCAGACCTGCCATCATCATTCTCTGAGGAAGATCTTAGTAGAAATGCATCTTCCTGGAGTTGCACACCAACAGTCCACACGGGGCGAGCAAGAGAGACGGAAACCCTCCGTGTACTGCCCTGCCAGAGAGGACCTGCCAGATGCTGGAGCACATACTTTCTGTTGATGAAGCCCTCAGCCTTATAAGTTGCTAAGAATCAAAGGTCATTATTGAATGTGGGAATGTTTTTAAACTCAACTTTCCAGAAATTTCTTAGTTCCTAATGCTTTTCTAGGAGCCTAGAGAACCTTGCTGGATGGACATAGGAGGGACGGCACCAGGGATAGGTTTAAGAAAGATAACCCCAAATGGCCCTTGTGCATGCGAGCGTGCATGTACGTGTGTGTGTGCGCGTGCGTGTATGTGTGTGCATGTGTGTGTGTGCGTGTGCATGTGTGTGTGTGATTGAAAACAGTGAGCTTAATTGCCA
This sequence comes from Thryonomys swinderianus, assembly GCA_004025085.1. NCBI lineage: Eukaryota > Metazoa > Chordata > Mammalia > Rodentia > Thryonomyidae > Thryonomys > Thryonomys swinderianus. The sequence goes on along the minus strand of PVIC010009238.1, from coordinate 37,678 downwards.
AGAGATTTCTTTTAGAAGCCCTGTATCCTCCCACCCCTTCAGCCTGCAGGCTGGTGCTTAATTTCCATGACTGCTCTGGGTTTCAGCTGCTGCATGCCTCATATATGCCTTTGAAAAAGGAAGTAGCTGTGTATCAGCACTATTCTTTTGATCTGTTAACTTTTCCTAATTCTTTTTGAAGCATCCTCTACTTCCTTCTAGAGTTCTCAATGATTTAAAGGAAAAATTTTTGTATTTTATATGCTCTAAGAAACCTAATGCTCCAAGAAAACCCATAAAATGCCACCACCAGGATGGTGTTGGGGGTCAAGGGAACATGAGGTGACCACCCAGGGTGGCAGTCCGGGTAGGGGGTTCAGGATTAGGCAACACAGACCTTGTGTGAGCCTGTCATTGACTAGGAGTTTGCAGACGGCCACCACCTGTGAGGTCAGCTAATGTTGATTTGAATATATGAAAAATAATATTTGCAATCAAGCGTCTGTTTACATCAGTGTGATGATCAGAAGGAGCTCTTCTTGCCTTTGGATCCTCTGTAGCAATTTGTTTGAATTCTCGTGCCTTTAGAATTCTGCATTTGTTGAACCCAAAAGGATCTGAGGTTTTCTTTCTCTTCATGCGCTCATCGGATCACTGCGTCACCTTGACTTCCATAATATCTTTAATGAGCCAGAAAATTGAAGCAATTCTCTCTGCCAAACCGCTGAGTCGGTTTGTGGCCCTCAGCCTCACCGGTCAGACTCTGCGTGGGTGTTTTCCAAACACATGTTCCTCACAGAGCCCTGATGAAAGACCCCTGGATGAATGTGCTGGTGGCTATGGCCAGAATAGAAGGGGGTTGCAGATTTCTCCTGATCAGCTAGGAGCTCTGGGAAGGATCCAGGATGTTCTTTTCGTTTTCCAAAAGGAAGAGTTAGCAAGAGTATAATAACTGTTAAGAAACATCCTGCAGTTCAATTCCAGTAAAAGCAATAAGGTAACTGTCATGGTCAGCTTTCTGGACTATCCCTGCCAGTGTCAGCTGAAGCCCAGCACTGGACTCTGCCCGGCTCACTCTATGCTTTTGGAGCTTTATAACTTCCACACAAGTAAAGAATTATAAGAGTGAAAAAAGAGATCAGGATAAATGTAATCCCATTCACCAGCATGCATTTCCCCTTGGCGGGATAAAGAAGCGTAGGAAAGCATCATGAACTGCAGGCTTGAAAACATTTCTAAAATTCCAATCTAAATACAGAACAAGCACTCATTTAATAAGTCTTCTAAAAGTAGTTTATAAGCAAACTCCAGTAATAATCACATTCTGGCTGACAACAGCAAGTGGGAAAGAATGGGACGTCCCAGCATGGCCTCAGGGTGTATGTGTCCAGCCCACAAACCACCCTCTGGTTTGGCATCACTTTACCCACCTGGCAGCAGCCTGGCTCCACAGGGCTGCAGAAAGGAGCGTCCTGGCAGCATCCCCCAGGGCATTTCTGATGGCAGAAAACCAGAGCTGAGGTGGAGTGGTCCAGCCGTTGTTTCTGGGAGTGAACCTCTTGCTATGTGACCAGCTAAGACGACATGTGACCACCTGCTGTGTCACCGTGAAAAGTGAATCGATAGGTTTATAGGATTCCAAGTACTTCTTCATTTATCTAGGCCTGACTGTTTGTCCAAAAAGCCGGAGTGGGATTACAGGGGATTCGGGGAAAGACACAAGATGCAGAACCGAACAAATTTAGGGAAAAAGAAAAAAAAACCAATGCAAGAGATTCTAAATGAGGTTGAGAGACACTAAGGAAGACACTTGTCATAACTGGTGTTATAGGTCAAGTAAAATGAGTACTGAAGTCCACCACCAAAGAACGCTTAGTGCACAGATCACATACATTCAGCAGGGAGACACAGTTTGTCTCTGGTACTGCAGAGGACGTTTGTTCTGAGTCATCAGTGAGCTGTTCGGGAACACGTGTTAATGAGCAGGAAAAGAGCAGGCCAAAGGTAGCAGGATTCTTTGGCAGTTAAAAATAAAGTTTTGTAAAACTGAGCAGGACATTGTGGCGGTGGACTAACGTGGGGCCAGGGAGGGCAAACTCACATTAAAATCCTGATATAAAGTTCTAAGGAACGAATAAGAGGCTTAAATACATAAAGAGCAAGGCTAAATTTGGACCAATTTCCTGTGAAATCTCTTGTGTAATATTTTCAATTTGTGCTTGTTTAATGTGGTTTATTTTCCTAAGGTTCATGGTATAGGTTTTAAATTCAGCCTTGACTACACACATGTGTTGAGAGGTTATAAAACGAAAGCCAGCTCAGACCAGTCTTCAACTGGATGCCCTTTGTGGAAAACATTACCTCCTTTCCAATAGCTGAAATGTCTTCACGGGCACAGATTTTTGTCCTTTTCTCGCCCATTTCCCAGCTATTTTTCCGTCACTCAGTGTTACCAGTGTGTGCCTACCCACAGCACTGGCTACAAGGAGTTTGTGACTGGAGGTTAAAGGTCCAAGACTATTGTATGGTGATCTCAGGGCTTCTCTGTGAATAGCTGTTCTTGACAGAAAAGGATAATTGTAACCTTCCAGTGATCAGAGGATTGATCTGATTTTGAGGGCTCCAGGTTTAGCATCTGGTGGTGGACTGGACCACTGCAGGATGTAGGTCTTTCCTTCACGCAGTGTCCATGTTCCAGGGACTTGAGTACCACATGTCGGATTACGCTGTGAAGTCAGTTCCTAACGAAACTAGAAGGCATCTGTGTTTTTCATGGTACATACTCTTTCACACCTCGTGCCTGGCTCTACTTGAGCTGTAAAAAACTTAAAGCAGAGATTGTGCTTTGCTTATTTCTGTGTTTCTCTATTTTACATAGGTTTGCCTTTCTTTAGGTTTTAAGAACTAAAATGGAGATTGTGTTCTGTTCATTTCTGTAAATCTTGCAAAACCCCCGACCCGATCTAACATGAAGACTCTACTGGTGTCGGTGCAACTATCCAGATGGCTACAAATGGAGAGAAGCACCAGGTATGAGTTCCTTAGTTTAGGCTCTAAGATGTCAGTCATTGATAGAGTTGCTTTTAATTTTATTTTAGTATTTTTATCTTCTTTCCATCCTTGATCTTCTTTAGGGACTTTCAACAAAAATACTCATCATTTATTTGCACAGCAAACATTTACTAAGGACCTGATTTTCCCAGGGATACACAAGTCTTGCAAGTTTCACAGTCTTCGTTTCAAAAAGGACTGTGTACAGCTCAAACGTTCCCTTCCAGCTCTGCCTGTTACACGGTGTGTGGTGATGCTGAAATCTGGCGTCTTCTACTTGCCTCTACTGTATTTCTTACCTATTCTTTTGATTTTGCCACCATTTTCCCCGAAAGGGACAACATATTTATTGGCCACTCCTGGCGTTCTTCCTGGTAGTAATGTAGTTCCTTCCCACCTCCCCAGCTTTGTATGTAAGTCAAGTGTGAAACAAGACACTAGCAGCCTACAAATGTAAGATTCACTCTGTTTCTTTTTCCTTTTAAATTTTACTATGAAAATTGCGAAGCATATTTTTGAAAGCTTAAAGAAATGCATATTCTGCAATGATCATTTCACTATCAGTACTTTATCGTACATTTATATATTATGCATTTATCAGTTGATCTCTGCTTTTTGACTCAATTCAAAGTAAGGTGCATGGGGCTGGGTGTCATAGTAATAGAGCACTTGCCTACCATAAATAGGGACCTGGATTTGAATCCCAGCCTAGAAGGAAAAAATTGTTGCTATTGCTGTTGATGGTGGTGTTTTTGAGACAAGATTTCTATGTAGCCCAGGCTGGTCTTGAACTGATGGCGACCCTCTTGGCTCAGCCTCCCGAGTGTTGGGATTGCAGGTGTGCTCTGCCACTCCTGGCCAAATAAAACCCCCCAAAACCTTTTATATTGTAGATAATTTTACCCTAACACCTTCAGCGTATGCATTATTAAATAGAATTCAGTATTTATGGCTCTTCTGTTGTTAAACTTTAAGAAGATTGAAATGCATAAATCTTTATGCTGTTTTAAAATGTAGGATGTCATTTCCCTTTCTAGCCCACCTTATTATTAATAACTAGTTTAAAAAAATGAAGAGGATTCCACAGTGCTCAAGGTTAGTTTGTTTGGGTAGTGTGTATTCACCTAGCCTTTTCCCTGCCTGGTGATTTCTGTTCCCATTTGGAAGGAGCAGGAAGAGAAGCAGCTCCAGGATGCTCCTGTGGGAAAGACTTTGCCGTGCAGAGGCTCTGTCTTAGCTCCTATGCCATCCAGGTGTGCATCTGCTTGTCTTGTCTTATTCTGACTGCTGAGGCAGTGGGAAAATCTACTGGTAATGGCATCAGCTTTGGCATCATGTAACCTTGGGCAAAATCAGGGCTCTGTTCTCTCGTCTCTGACAATAAGGGTAATAGTCCCATCTGAAGTTGTGGTGATGATTCATCTGGACAGTGGAAGAAAACTACCAGGCACATAGCAAGCACTCCCTGCCATTAGCCCTCATCATTACCTCCTAACTACCAGCTTGGTGTGTGCTCAGAGGCCCATATGCTTGTGTGGACAGGCGATTTAGAAAGACTTAACATTTTTCAGATCTCCAAAGTCAATCTTTTGTGCTATCAATGAACTCTAGATAAAATACTGAAAATACCTTTTACCCATTATTTAAAGAAAATTGTGCTTAGTTACAAATCAAAAGTCTACTTTTACTCCAGACAGGATAACCATTGCATTTCTTCCCAATGTCTTTATCCTGTGCCCATAGAATCACGTCTCAGCAAAGAAGAGCAGTGGCCAAGGACATCATGTTTCCTCTACAGTTCCCAGGTCTCCTTTCAGTTCAAGGACACAGAGTAGTTCATGCATCATTCAAATACAGCCTTACTCCTCAGGCAGCCAGGAGTCTTCTTGGGCTTCTCTCTGCTGTTGTCCTCTATATTCGATAAGATAAAGTACATTTTCCCCCCAGGCTCCTCTCTTGGGAGGCTTGCATAGTACCTGTTCAATACTCAAAAATAAACATTTTTTTTGACGTGTTCCCATGTCAGAAGACTATTTCTTAGAAACCTACACTGGGGAATTAAATCACAATGACTTCTTGTTGCACTCACTTTCAGAAGTCAGGGGAAAAAAATCAGTCTAGGACAATTTAGAAGGTGTGGAAGTCGTTATGGATGATGGCAGGGTCCAGAGACTGGCTGACAGTGTCATCAAAAGACCAAGAATGTACAATCGAACCCAAAGCTTTCCCTCTCTAGTATGTTAGAAAGGAAAAGTGTTTGTCTCAGTAGACTCTGAGGTACAGAGAGTGGAGGTGAGAGGCAAATCTGACTATGTGCAATGCTAATATTGAGTTGCTAATCTATCTTAACAATTTCCCAGCCCTTGTGCATGTGACCCGTGTGCTTTGTGCATGCCAGACACTTGCTAGATTAGCAAGTGGAGAAGCCCTAAGGGGTATGCTGCTCTTAACAACTGAGTTCGAATAGTCATAAGTGGAATGAAGAAATAACACAGAACCAGTGGCCAGCATTGGTTCGGAAACTGGAGCTGAAGAAATTCTGATTCCCCAGTTCCTTTAAGTTCGTCTTATCAGATTAGGCCATCGTGGAGCAGATAGACAGGTAAGTCCCTGGACCTCTGAACCCAATTAAAGTTATACCACAAAGAAATCAAACTCATGTGGTTTGCATTTCAGAGAGCTACATTTGGTGGGCTGTTCCTGTTTTAATTCGGTAACTTAATGCAGACCATGTGAACATTTGAAACGCTTTTAACAGTTAAACCAGCTCAAATAACACAAAACCAGAGCAGCAATAAAGAATGAATTAAAGCTGATTGCAACTGTGGCCAACATAATTTTTTTTTTTTCTTGCAGAGAACTTGGGAGGGTGAATAGGATGCAGAACCAGTGGGGGAAGAGACTGATATCTTCATTTTCAACTTTGAATGAAGCAGCAGGCTCTTTCACTTCTTTGATTTCTTAAGCAAATGCTTGAAACAGATTAACTTGGGTCTACTTATATCTTGGTGGGATTTTGGATGCGAGGGCAAAGTCAGCTGATTCCGTTAGCACTGAGAGGTTGGTATTTAGCAGCCCCGCATGCCCTTGTGCTGCCTGCTGGCTGACACAGCTGACATGTGCAGCGCTCAGGGTGCAGAGGTCAAGAGTTCAGTCCTGCAGGGCCAATCAGGCTCATTGTGGAGAAGGTAGAGAAGCAAAAGCTGTCGAGGACCCCATATCCTCTACTCCCTAGGTGTCTGCAAAAGGGCCACCATGCAACGTGAAGCTGAGCCCACCATAGTCATCAGTTGACATGTTCTACCAACAAGATGCTAGCCTAGATGGACTCAGTGCCAACCATATAACTTAGCTACTGAAACTTCTGTAAAACAGGAATAATATTAGTGCCTTTTTTTTAACAGATGAAGACGTTTTAGTACAGAGAGGTTAAACTACTTGCCTAAGGTCATATAGATAATGGTAGGACCAGCATTCAAAGCCACATAGTCTTACTTGAAGAGCTTCAGCACAGCCATGGCACACTACCATATACCTTGAAGACGAATCCAGGTACTGATAAAACAGCATTAGCTTCAACCTGAGTGCTTAGCCTGTCCACAAGAAAGAGTTCACCAGATTGATAATCACCCTCACATTTATCACTGTGTGCAGTGTATGCTCTACCATAGCTACTGTTTGTCTTGGTTAACTGAATTTTATGCACACATAGAAGATGCTTCCAGAGAAATGGTTGGTGTTTTCCAGCCATAACTGGAGAAATTTCTATGACTATCATCTAAAGAGGTAGTGAATTGCTTTGCATTTATCTTGCTGTATTCTAGGCAGCTGATGGAAGAACAGTGCTTGTGACGAGAGTAGATTGGCCCAGGCCTGCAGGATGTGCCACAGGTGATCACGAACTGCCTTCCGCATTTCCCTGAAAGTGCTGATTTTGTCAGAGATCCAAGAGAGGAAGGGGGAAAGGACCCATTAATTTCGGATCCATTAGTGACATGAAGGCTGCCAAGTAGGAAAGAGTAAAACGACAGGAAGAAACTTTATTTGCAGACTTCTAAGAGGTTATCCCCAGCAGCAGGGAGCCAGGGAACACTGGCGGGCAAAGAGACTTGCTGAACCCTGAAGTCTCGTTCCTTCCGGAGCAGTGGGAAACCTGCTTGTCAGTCACTTGTGCGGGCAATTCCAAGTCCAGCGACCTGACTTTAACACGTGCTCATTCAGCCCCACCCTCGTCCCCCAGTGGACGAGAAATCTGCCACTTTTCACCAAAAAAAAAAAAAGGCATGACTATTTGCCACCGGACTGGCCTTCTCCCAAAATTTAAAATTATCAATTATAAATAAAAAGGTGAATCATACCATTAGGTTCTTTTTCTTAATCTCAAAGATGAAATCAAATTATTCAAGTATCTTAGAATATGAAATTGCTTTCACAGCTCAATTCTGTTTTAGAGGGGCAGGAGTGGATTTACACATTTGATATCTGTTCAATTCAAAAGGAAGGGAAGTCTACTAACCTCCCTTCTCAACTCTGGTTTCCAGAATTACAGCCCACTGAACTCTCTTTAAGGCCTGGGTAAATATTGGCTGCCTAGTCTCCTAAACATTCCTCAGGTTATTGGTCTAGTTATAATCAGCTGTCTAAGAAACTGTTCAAGCCCTTTTGATTTCCCCAGACCGACTCTAAACTTCTCGTGGGATGCTTGGGTGAATTTTTGAATGTCAATTACCCAAATAGATACTAGCACATCATGTTCCTAGAGCTCTGTAGGCAATAAATAGGTTATTGAAGAATAAAAGGGTAATTAACAAGGTAGAAAAGGACCCCGATCAACATTAAGGATAAAAATCCATTGTTATAATTTTCATACTGACTTCTCAGAACATGCTTTCAGAAGGTGACAGGCCCCTTTACACATGTGAGGCCCAGAAAACCAATTCTCTGGGCATCCAAGGAGTTTTCCATTGATTCTTTCTCCTCACTGTCTTCTCTTCTAGAATTGTGTGTTTCCATATGGCAGCCTGTACAAGCTTCTGCAGCCACGTAAAGCACAAAATTCTATGAACATCATAGGATTCAGGGATATCAGTTGCCATCAGTTTCCTTACACTCTACAGAATTTTGATTCCCTGAACATCCTTCGGGTATTTCGAACTTTAGTGATTCAATAAATATTTCCTGACTTCCTACTAATGTCTGTGTTCTCCTCTGTGCCTACTACCTGGTAATACAGGACTCACCCTTCAAGTTAGAATGCACTCAGTATAGTATGGTGATATCCTCAATTTTCAAAATTTCTTGGAATAATCAGTCTAACCTTGAGCAAGTCATGCTGCACCACTAGATGCATCTCAGAGTGGGGTTATGATTTTATAGGTATCCGTATAAATATTCAGCTAGTTTCCATCGCTGTCACTAGGCTGCACATTCCATGGGTTCAGGGTTCATGGCTGTTTTATTTTTATTCTGTTCTTTTTTATTTTTTTTCACAAAGCTTAGCATATTGTCAGACACCTAGTAGGTCTTTCATATATGTACCACTTAGACCATGCATATATGCATTTATGATGTATATGAGAAGAATGGCCAACTGATGACCTTTAAAATTTTAACATTTTTGGTTTTACTTTTAACATTTGTTTTTAACATTTTTGGTTTTATTTCAATTCCTGTGTTGTGCCTGGCTTTCTTTGATAGGTTCTGTTTATACCCCACACTGTATAGAGTGAGAATCCAGCTGTGGATCTAAACTGACCTTTATTGGCAGGGGTTAACTTCTGTCAAAGTTTGGGGAAAAAGAGTCCTCCTTTTTCTACTTCTCAACCTTTCCCACCAACGTGGTCTTAATTTCAAAGCTGGTGAAGAAGACTGAACATGGAAAAGGGTCTGGCTTATGGCTCTTTTTGGCAGCCTCAACCTTGGGAATAATTAGAGATCACATTTCAGACCCATTTTGCACACCATCAAAGCAAAGTGGATAGGAACTGATGCTTTTGAAATTGGAGGGGCCTGACCGCTTTTCATGACACTCCAGTTGAAGTTCTCTGGCGTCATGAGCTCAGCAGATGGATATCATGCGCCAACCTCTGGTATGGTGTTCTGGGTTCCATTGGAAATATGATCCTTGGTCTCACTTTCATCTGCCTACCACAGCGCTGTAGGCCAGGACCTCCTAAATCATGTCAGGCAACCCCCATCTACTTAGTGGACCTAAATACTGGGATTGCACTGCCCCTTCCCAAAAGCATGCCTTTTGGACCAGTTGATTTCTCCTGTATGATATAGTGCTATTTTTATGAGACTTTGGGGATGTACTGAGCTGCACAGAATGTGCTCAGTGAGTAGACCCTCAAACCCAACATGAACGTGGAATACTCCCTAAAATGACTTCTATTAAATATTTGGGCAGATAGGCCAGCAGGGACCCAGACAAAGGTTTCACTTCAAGATCAGGGATGCTCTCACTCAGATGAAATGAAACTTTACTTTTCTCAAAGGGCAAAAGTAGGGAGTCAACCATTCTGGATCTCTCAAAACTGAATTTCTTACATCGCATATATTAGAACAAAAATATGACCTAAACTGCAACTTATTTCCATAACAGCACTCTGAGATCCAGAAGTAGTGAGTCACAGACTCTGAGAAGCATCTCAATCGCTCACTTTGAACAGTTCATATTAAATTATTGAAAGGAGAAAGCACTAGAATTGTCTCTACTTATTTTTCTATCCAAGTAAAACAAGTTTCATTTGCCAGAGCAAAGTCTTTTGAATCAGTTAAGAGCATGAACTTGTGGCAAGAAACCTGGGTTCAAGCTCTGGTTTTGCCAGCGAACTGCTCTGTGACCTTGGAGATGCTTTCCTTCTCCATGCTTGAGTTGCATCATCCTTAAAGGGTGGATAAGCAGTTGAGTCACATGGCTGTCTCTAGAAATAGATGAGCTAATACATATGTAAAGTATTTAGCACTGTGCTCATTGAAAGGACACGGAAGGTTAGCTATTGTTATTGTTATTGTTAGCACGTGACAGTGTTTTTCAATAATGAAAAATTTCCGTTTGCCTAATGACTTGGAGGTCAAGATAGTACCACGTGGTATTGGTTCAAACATATTCATTTCTTGCAACTGAAAATGTAAATGAGTTCCAGAATGTATGATAGATATTATAAAATAGAAAATATTCACAAGGAAATGGGGGTAGGGATAAGTAACGAGGAGAAAGAAAAAATTGTGATGATAAAAAATAGCGAAACAAAGCTTATGTATATAGGGGTGGGAGATATAGGATGGGTAGGAAATGGGAAAAAATGAGAATTAAGTCGTGTCATATACTAGTACAAATTCTCAACGTTGAATATGATCATGTTGTATATATAAAATTACCTATTTCACAATTTTTTAAAAAAATGCTCACTTCTTACTTTGCCCTAGGTGTATGCCTGTGATTTGGGATGAAGCCTGGAATGTGCGACATTTTCATTTGAATGAAAGAGGGTGGTAACGGATAGTTAAAGGTTCCAGAGGCCAATGGAGAAATTACTGGCTCTGTTATCTCCTTGGCAGAATAAGCAGTGCAGTCGTTTTCCCTTTCCAGACACAAAATGTACATTGATAGGACAATCCTGAAAGCCAAGCTTGGATAAATAGGAGTTGCATGAGATTATCCCTCTAGTCTTCTGTTGCTGCTTTCTGATGAGGCATAGACAGTTGGCCCCAGGAGCAGGCATCCTCTCAGGAGCAATACAAGAGAAAGGTGTACCTTTTTTGCAAATGGAAAGTTGATCTCTTGATCTGCTTATTCTACCACAGTTGTGTTTGGCTGGCCATTGGGAACTCGGAAGGATATGTCATTTCCAGTGTATTTCCCACCAATGAAACATGATAATATACCCTTGGGGAATGTTTGGAGAGATTTGATTCCAGATCAGAAAAAAAAATAATAATCAGTGCATCTGGATGGTCTGTTCTAATCATGTTTTATGCAAATAATCCTGGAAAGAACTCAAGATCAATTTGGAATTTTTCTTTTGAGTGAGAGTCCAGAAGTTCCTGGTTGTGGGAGATGGGGTAAGAGGATGCAGCCAGAACCTTTATGGCAAGCTCCAGTCCCCTGTGAGTCTCACAGCAAAAGGGTTACCAACCAACAAATAACAAAATCAGAACCTTGAGGAAAAGGCTGAGTCCTGCAATGGGAATATTCATATCATAGTAAACTCTTAAGTGCATTCAAGGTGCTCTTGGTAAGATGAGGAGGATTGTGCAAGTTATTCTGATGCAATAATTCTTGTCCATAAAGATTGCATGCAGGGTGGGTTCAGTGCAAACTTGTTGAACAGATGTCCTTCCAGAAATGTTCTCTGTCAGACTGTGGTAGGCTTTGTGTAAGGTTGTGGATTCTGGCAGTCTTTTGTGATGAATCCTATTGTCAGTTTTATGAGCATGGATCTCCTCCTTCATGACCTCCTTGCTTTATTTAGCATTGCTACTTTTGTTGCTGTTGGGTTTACAGAAGTGGCAACTTTCATAGGAGGACAGGACCAGGGATTTAACTCAAGTGGTACCAAGCCTACCTTGGAAGCACCAGGGCCTGAGTTCAATCCCTGGTACCACCAAAAAAACAAACAATCAAACAAAAAAAAACAGTAGGACAAAAACAGGAATCAAGCAACAACATACTTCATTAAACTTCCTTCCACCAGAATTAGAATGACACAATGGGTTGAATTCTGAGAAGATCGGAAAATGGCCCTAAATTTATAATTTGGCAAAGTGTTGATTTCCCTCAGTAGGAAGATCAGGAATGGAGTTGCACCTATGATTTATTTATTTATGAATTTTCTACTTTAACAAATTATCTCATCTAAAAGAAGTATGAAAAGGATGCATTATCATTCCTAGGGCTAGAAGTGTCTTTTGTGTGAGATGGAACATTTTGAAAGCTGGCCTTGACAGGATCGTTGGACATGTGGCTTGTGAATTATTTCTGTGGAGGTTAGACTTCGAATAATTATAACAACTTTTCATGATGCATTTGGTCATTCTTTGTATCTCTGCTTAATTAGCGCTAGTGAGTCCATTAAGCTGGTGTAATATCACTCACCTTTAACCCAGAACTAGTGATTGAATATCTCATGGGCCCAAATCTTTCTTTGCCTTACCCTATCCATCATTACTTTTTCCTTCTGTTAACTCGGCCTTGTGCAATTTACATTCTGTTAGGTGACCTGATATAGTTAAGAGCAATCACAGAGACAGGACTAGTGAGATTGCCCCACAGAGTTTAAAGGGTTTAAAGTAGAGCAGACTTATTTTTAAAGCTGTATGGACTATTGTTAAGAGTATTCATTATTTTTTAATTAAAAAGTGAGCACCTTTCTTTTTTCTATCTTACATGATATTGAAAAGTCAGGAGGGGACTCCTAGCTTTTCTAATTCAGTATGTTCTGTTACAGAACTTCAACTCTCTTCTTGTTTTGGTGGCTGACAGATTTTAATGAGAATTTTCTTCAAGAAAAATACATGCTTTTGTTCATTAAATTACCTGGGATCAGAAACATTCCCTTTTCTTCAAAATGGATTGGAAATTTCATCTGTAGAATGTGATTGAATTCTTAGCTTTGAACCAAATTATTTGAGCTTAAGTCTCTTAAAGTTTCACTTAAGTTCATCTGAAGTATTTACAGGATAAAGGAAGAAGAGGGGTAGTGAGAGAGAGATTCTCGAGTTCAGTTTCTCCTGCTATTCATTCACAATACAGACCTCTTCTGACACACACCTGTAGGGTTCTCCCCTCCCACCGGCAGGGGCAAGCAATTTCAATGTTTTGAGATGGATACCAGCTGAATGTCCTGTAACCAAAAGCCATGCTTGCCCTTTCTATCTGGAGAGCACCACATATCACAAGTTGAGGGCTAAGTCTCTTGTGCTTTTAGAAGCTATAAACCCCACAACCCCTTGCTCAGGTTCTGTTACTATGTTTGAGCAGCTCACAGATCTTAGGGAATTGCTTGCCTTCTTCACCAGCTTATTGTAAAACCTAGTTCAAAGAATTCAGATAAAGTGATACATAAGATGTGGTAAAGAACAGGAGTCAGGGAGCTTCCTTGCACCCAGGAGCACCATGCTCTAGCGACCTTTGTGTCTTCAGGTTTCTGGAGCTCTTAGAACCCTGTAATTTTAGGTTTCTATGGAGATTTCACTACATAGATACCACTGCTGATGCTCTGTGAAGGGAAACTCAGCAGAGCCTATCTGTCCAGATCCCACTTGACCTGTCTGTGCAATATTCCTCCCTCCAGAGTGTGGAGCAGGAACCCTCTGGAATTCGGAGGGTCTTATGATCTATTATCATGGAAGGTATGTTGGCGACTATGGAAAAAACATAATGCACATGTGTTCATATATATATATATATATATATATATATGCTGTTGAAATATATATGCTGTTATTGAAATTTACGTTGAAGGTTTAAATACAATTTTATTACAGTAGAAGACACATCCCCATTGACCTTCCTCAAACACCTTTATCTTGTCATTCTTGCCACTTTCAGTAGAAATTATGGTGGTCTTATTTCACAAGGTCCCTTTATGTGCAATCAAGTGCAGGAAGTAGAGAAGGAAGAGTGAGGAAGGGGATAAAAAAGAGTCAAGATAGGCTGTGTACATGTTCTAACTCCCCATGATGCATCATCTAACACAACGTAATCATTATGTGCTGCAAATATATTCAAATAAAAAATTTAAAACAAAACAAAACAAAAACACAGTAAATGCAGCTACGGAGCTGCTTTCCATCAGAAAGGCAGGTTCATATTATCATCCACCTTGCTCATTAGACCTGCTACCAAGCAAGTCCTGGATCTTCCCCAAATCAAAATGGTTAAGAAAGACAAACATTCTGAACCAACTCAGAACACTGAGGCAGTCTCAAGAACACAATGAAATACATTCACAGAACGGGACTTCTATAGTTGCTTCAGAAGGTGGCAAGAATGATGGGGTAAGCTGAAATGAGTGGGGATATTTTGACGGATATTAATGGTTGTATGTCTTCTGTAGTGAAATTTTAATCATACGTTGCATACTATGTGTAACACACATTGTACAGACTATGTACCATGTGTACTATATGTTATACATCATATATGACATTAACATGGGGCTACATATTGGCTTGAGATGAAGAATGACTAACATAAGAAAGGTCCTTTATATTTTATGTAGCCAGCATAGGTGCCACATTTTACATCATAATCCCTGGAAACCATTTTCTCCTACATGAATTATAAAAACATACATATATCTGCATTACTGGGAATCAGTAAATTCTTTAGATTTTTATCTATTTCTATTAGAAGAAGTTCGCTTAGTTCTTAAAGTTCCAAGGTGAGCACAGGAATTTTTTGTGTGGTTGTTTTGTTTTAGCTAGAACGTCATCCCCTGAATATTGCATTATCTGCGAAAGCAACCTGACAAGTCAGGAACCCAGGAAGGAACAGCCAGGACATGTGAAGTGTTACTCAGAGACCTGAGAGACACCAAAATCCGTGCTTTGGTGATGTAACCTGTTTCCACAGAAATACACTAGATCTTGTAAAGATGATAGGGAATCAATCAATGCATGATTAAAAAGTTAATGGCCATGCTGAGAGATGAGGAGGGTGTCTGTAGTGAGGAGTGAGAATGTATGAGGGGTTCGGGCAGCAAGTCCACTGCAGAGACTCCTGCCTCTGCTCTGTGTACTTCCTGCCTCCAGTTCTATCCCCACGCTATACTTATCTGGGTCACTATACCAACCTTTCTCCATGGTCCTCTTAGCTTCTCTTCTCTAACATTCGCCTGTCCCTGAGTTCTCTAATGTGCCTTGGTGGTTTGGAGAAACAAAATGCTGGTGGAAGCCAGAGCTTGCTGAGCAGGAAATGGAGAAGTGGTTCAGAAACTGTCTTGACGTCTCACCAAACACCCAGGCACGGGACTTCCTGTTAATCAGTATAGACTACATGAAGGTCACATAGAGAGCCGTCTGCGCAATTGCATGTGTGCAGCATGTTTCTCACATGACTTTCCTGAGAAATCCTTCTGTGAGAACTTGCTGTTTCAGGTGAATGGCTGTGTTCATTTAATTTCATTATGTCAGAAGGAAGGATGGATGGGGATGGTGGTGGAAGAAGAGCTACACCCGAGGAATAAACGATTTATTGGCAAGAATCGAAGTTTTACCCAACCGGACAGTCCTGTAAAGCCTGTAGTTTGCTTCAAGACTTGGTGTGAAGCAAAGGCAAATTTTTCATAGGATTTCTACTCCATTACAAATGAAAGGCAAAATGAGAAAGAATTATACCACTAGTTGCTATTCATGTAGTATCAAAGCCAAAGGTATGAGGTAACAAGAATTGGAGCTACCAAAAAATATTCCAAATACATATCCTTAGGGTCTTTAAGTATGTGTTCATTCCTAGAGGAGTTGTGAGACTCAGTAACCACAGAGAAACAAATAACCCCAGATTAACACATTCCAGCCAAGACTTACAACAGCTCTTCGGCTACCTCATTCCCCTAGGCTTTCTTTAAAGGATCACTGCGACCAATGTGAGTTTTGTGTTCTTTCTTTTTCCTTTGTCCATTGTCTAGCTGGGTGCATTCAGTCTAACATCAGACAACAAAAGAACTAGAGGAAGGGAGTGTGTCAAATCTTCAAGACTGGGTTTTCTCCGTGCAAATAATCCCTACACTGACTACATTTGGAGACCTCGACCCTTCCTTTTCTTCTTTTTTATTTGAAGGAGAGGTGTGAGAAGAGGAGGGGGTTCCTAGGCCCTACACAGTAAATTTCAGAACTTTCTATTTTAGGGTGGTGGTGGTGGAAAAGGAATTGTGCTAGAGACATAGAAAGGAAAAAAAGAAAAGAAAAAGCAATGCAGAGCAAGGATAAGAACAGTGAATTAGAAATACAAAAGACATTTGGCAACTAGGTCCTCAGGGTCTACTTTTTGTAATATGGTGCCAGCAGTGTTAAGGGCACACAGGCTCTAGCTTTTAATACTGGGCACACATGTCTGACCAGGGGACATGCAGTCTAACTCCAGCCCTTTTAGGTCTCAATTTCCTCATCTCTGAAATGGAAATAACAATGGAGGCCAATTTCATAGGATCTTTGAGATGCGTTTCATCTGAGCAAGTGCTTGTGTGTTTGTTATTGTGTGTGGTGTCTCATGAGCTTAAAATGACAGAAGAGGGAAGATAACTTTATGCTTAAAAATTCTGGTGGCTGTATGGAGTATCTCAACTGATAAAACAATTGAAAAGTTGAGCAACACAGATCAGAAGCACTTAGCAGTCTTGGCAATTGTTTATTCAAGTCTATCTGGAAAAAAAATAGGTATATCTTAGAATTTTGCGCTCTGTGGAGTCCACTGAAAGATCACTGTAGTTAAATTACCAAACTATAGCATGCAACAGAAAGGTTTATATGTCTTTGGCAGAATATTTTTGGTCGAGTTTTATGTAAGTGCAATAAAATTAGAAAATATAGGTAAGAACTTTTATATGTCACTGAAAAGTAAAACCATAGGGAAATTGTCTAACGTGCTTATATAATAAATTTGGGACTAGATTGTGGAGTGCTACATTTCCTCTGCTAAGGGCCATTCTTTTTACTGCGTACTACTAATTTGCTCTGTGTCAGAATTCACAAATTTGGACTTTCAAAATAGTGATATCTTTCCAAATGTTCTTCAATGCTTGAAAAGTTAACCATATTGTGGTGTATCTATATTATTGTTATTCAACAATAAAGAGTGATGAACTATTGATACATGCAATGACTTCTGTGGATCTCAGGAGAATTAAATTCAATGGAAAAAACTGATCTCATAAGATTATAGGATACATGATCTCACTTCTGTGACATTTTGAAAGGACAAAATTCTAGAGGTGGAGAGCACATTAGTGCCTGCTAGGAGTCGGGGTTGTTTTGGGAGCTGGAGGTGCCTATGAAGATGTGCCATGAGGAATCCTGCAGTGATGCTGTGGTTTTGTGTATTGGTTGTGGCACTTATATATGTGATAAAATTTCACAAAACTAACACACACTAACATATACACACACATATGGATGTGAAACCACTGAAATCTAAATTAACTCCATGCATTGTATCAGTGTCAATTCCCTGATTTGATTTTACATTGTAATTAGGCAAGATGTACCCTTGGAAGAAATTGGTTGAAAGTTGCACAGAACCTCCCTGTACAATTCAAGGTAACTTCCTATAAATCTAGAATTCCAAATAAAAGTTAAAATAATTAAAGGTATGTTTATTTCTGTGACTCATCGATCTCCACTATCCTACCGAAATCAGGTACTTCCCCTTCCAGGTGTTCTCTGTCTGCACAAGGCTGACCGACTGCATTTGGAAGCTGAGCGTCTGCAGCGGCACCCTATCCCTAGAGTCATCAGTTGATGTATGGACGCCTATCAGTTGAGTATTCAATGACAGAAGCTTTGAGGTTAGTAAGAGGAATTCTAAGAGACATGCGGGATAATTTTCCCGAGGCCTTGAGAATTTAGCCAACAGGATCCGATGTGGTTGGTTTTGATCATATTCTGTGTGTTGAGGCCTTTCGATCACCTTTTGAGTGGTTGTTATTTATCTGCATCCTTGTTCCATATGGTACCATCTCCTTTATCATTCTTCCTGCAACCTTCCTATCTCAGACAGATGGCAGTACTGGGAGGCAGATGCTTTAGAGGTGCAGCTAACGGCTCAGAACCTAAGCATTCTGACCAGGTGGAAGTTGTCTCAGAGACCGTCTTTGTTGACAGTGGCCACTAATGAGTCATGACCATGACCTCTGTCTCAAGGGGTGTGTGTGTGTGCGTGTGCATATGTGTGTGTGTGTGTGTGTGAGAGAGAGAGAGAGAGAGAGAGAGAGAGAGAGAGAGAGAGAGAGAGAGAGACTCCTGGTGTTACAGCTTGTATTTAGCCTACAGATCACCCAATAAACATGATCTTCTGAGGAATCATCACTGATGTGTCTGGAGCCCTTTTCTACCCATTTTTTAATGTGGAATTTCAGTTTTTTCCATTATGGTTCAAAATCCTGGAAAGCTGTATGCCCCTACACTTCAATTAGTTGGCTAGTATGCTATAGCCCCTAGTCCTCTTAGTTTAGAAAGCATACATGATTTTTGGTTTCTATGTGGGTTTAGAGGTGTTTTACTAAAATGAACGTGTTCCCTGAGATGTTATGTGGAGGAATATGTCCTCAGGAAACCTGTGGTTGAGACCTAGAGAATTTTGTAAGTTTAAAGGTCATGCTTATATAAAAGTAACGTGATTTAGCAAGACAGTGTACATAAATTGATGATAATCTTTCACTTTTTGTGGCACTTGCATGGTTTTAAACCTATCAGTGCAGATCTCTTTGTTTTTCAAAATCCAGTTAAGGCAAGAATATCATCACTCATATGTATTTTTTAACAAAAACAAAGGGGAAAAAAGAAGACTAGAAGAAAGATCATGACTTATTCAGAGTTAACACCACAGGAAGTGAGGAATCAAGAGTAAGTCATACAGCCGGGCATGGTGGCATGAGCCTGTAATCTCAGCATTCAGGAGGCAGAAGCAGGAGGATTGCTGAGTTTGAGGCTTTTCTGAGCTACACAGTGAGCTCAGGGCCAGCCTGAACTACAAAGTGAGACCCTGTCTCAAAAAAAAAAAAAAAAAAAAGAATAAGTCATACAATTTTTGTCTTGGTGGCTTTTTCAGTCGATTTCAACAGCCCTATACACACCCTACCTACCAAAGAAAATTTGATAAATTCTATCACATTAGATACAGATGTGTGAGGGATGCTTCTGTGGGTGAAAGATTACCCTTGATAAATGCTGAAGTTGTCTTTTTTATGACTCTTGGCTCTTTGAACAGATGGTTTAGATACTTTATAAATCCTTGTTTTACAGAAATAGGTAATATAAGGCAAGGCTGACCACTTAATAATGCCTACTGCCAACTTCCTATTTAAACTCCTAGTTTAGTGGAGTTCTGATATACCTACACCTTGATTATTTTTAAAATTTTAATTTCTAGCTTTTATTAGTGCACGTGGGTGATACAAATGGTATTCACTTTGGTAAATTGGCACATGCATTTCACATATCTTGATCTTTTACTGTACCACTACCCCTTCATACCTCCTCTCTCTTTCTTCCTTCTTCTGCTGATCCCCTGTCCAGCTCCAAAAATCTATCTCCTAGTTTCCTATCATATTTCCTTTATTTAATTAATTTGTTTTCTCATGTAAGGGAAAACATTCAATATTTAACTTTCTGGTCTGGCTTATTTAACTTAACATGATTTTCTTTAGTTCCATTCATTATCCTGCAAATGATACCATTTCATTCTTCTTATGGCTAAATAATATTATTCTATGTACATATATCACATTTTATTGTTTTCATTCATTTTTGTTGAGTATCTAACCTGTTTCCACCACTTGGCTACTATAAATTGTGTTGCTATAGTCATGAGCATGCATCTATCATTTTATTATGCTTTTAAATTATTTCTAGAATACATCCACGAGTAGTATAGCTAGATCAAATGGTATTTCCATTTTTAGTTTTTTGACAGTTCTCCACACTGATTTCCTTAGTACTAACTTACATTCATAATGATGCACAAGGGTTCTGTTTTTTCCACATGCATGTCACCATACATTGTTTTTCGTATTCATGATGATAGCCATTCTAACTAGGAAGTGATGGAGTCTCAAAGTAGTTTTGAGTTGCATTTCAGCTAAAGATACTGAACATTTTTCTTCACATATTCATTGGGTTTTTGTTCTTCTTTTTAGAAAGGTCCATTCAGTTAGTTAATTTGCTCACTTTTTGATTGGGTTATGTGTTTGAAGAGTTATTATCCTTTATAGTTATCTATAAAAATATTCTTGATATTATTCCAGTTTTGGAAGAGTAACTAGCAAAGCTTTTTTTTGCATTCAGTGGGTTGTCTTTTCAGTTTATTAATTTTTCTTTTGCCAAGCAGAAGCTGTTTAATTTGATGTAATCCCCTTTGGTGATTCTTGATCTTAATTCTGGTGCTTTAGAGACTTATTTAAGGAGTCTTTCTGTTTGCGTGTGGCTTCAAGGGTTTCCTCTATGTAACATTCCAGCACTTTCAAGGTTTCTGGTTTTAGTTCTAGGTCTTTGACTCATTTGGACTTGATTTTCACAGAGAAGGAGAGATAGGGATCTCTATTATTGGTCAGATAGTTTGTCCAAGTAATGAAGTCCTGCTGTATCTGGAGCAATAATTTAATGTAATTTTTCATGAAATACTGCAATATTAAATATTAAATAATTAATAAAGTAAAATAACAATATAGTGAAAGTCAAGAATATAGATCTTGCTGGGTTTTTTTCTCGATGTCAGGTTGGTTGTTCTCTGTTCTGGATCCTGCTTTATGTTTTTAAGAATGATAATATCATTGGTCAAATATCCTATAATTGGTATCAAAATTATTTTATTTGACATGGAAAAGTTCTCAAAAACAAATGTTATACTTAGCAAATCATTTTAACATCTCTTTGCTAAAAATAAAAAGACATAAATTGATTTCTTATTTGCATTGTACGCAAGAGACCAGAGATAATTAAATTGTTCTCTTTCCATTATTGTATGGCAATAGCTTGAAGGAAACTAGAACCTAGAACTTGATGATTTATTACAGTGGTTGGGACACAGAACAATTTATGTTTTGCTCATTAAATTTTTAAGAAGAGCCAGATCACATAGGAAAATATTGAAGTACATCAATAAGGAAAGGGAATGTTGATCACTTGAATTATTGTAACCCTGCCATGGCTTACAGAGGACTGAGTCTATAGAAAACTGGACCCTTTGTGGGGTTCTGACAATACAAAGAAAATGTTTGTGTCTGGTGTTAAGTGGTAGCAGGAAAACTGCTAATTGTAGACTCAGGAAGGTTTTATTTGAAGTGACAGCAGTATTGGTAGGTTCAGAAATAGTCCATAATCACTTTCATGCTTTTGTTTGTTATCTAAATTCTTCTAGATCTTAATTAGAAGACCTGTGTCTTCCCCTGATTTCATCATTGAGCATTCATCTCCTGTCTGTTCCGTCAGACTTGACACTACAGGCATTTGTGGGAAAATGTATCCAAAGAGTCTTATTTTCTATTTTTGGTTCTCATGCTTGGAATTCCCTTATTCCCAAAATATCTTTTTGGGGAAAACCCAAACAATGTGCTAAAATTAATCCCTCAA
The DNA here is from genome assembly GCA_004025085.1 of Thryonomys swinderianus. Lineage (NCBI taxonomy): Eukaryota > Metazoa > Chordata > Mammalia > Rodentia > Thryonomyidae > Thryonomys > Thryonomys swinderianus. The sequence goes on along the minus strand of PVIC010009238.1, from coordinate 16,357 downwards.
AATGAAGTGAACTGGCATTAACTTTCACTGCTTCCTGCTCCTTATGTCCTGCTATGTTCACAATTTTTTCAAATATGGCTCGTGTCCACCTTGGGTCTTGTCAGCTCTGAGTCCCCTTTCCTGACTGTGCGACTTAGAATGAGGGGCACAAGGCTTTGAGCACAATGATAGGTGTGGCAAAACTGAGCTCAGAGAAGCCAAGCACAAAAGAGTGCCTTCGGCATGATTCCACTTTGATTCACCTGAAATTCTAGAACAGGTGAAGCACTCTTCAGTGACAGAAAGCAGACCAGTCAAGGTCAGAGAGGGGGCTGGCTAGCTGTGCAGGGGCAAGAGAGAAGGTTGTGGGGGACAAGAATGTCTGAATCTTGATTGTGTTGGTGGTAGTGTGGGTAACATTTGCCCAAATTGGACGCCTATACACTTGGATTTAATACAGTTAATTATATAATTTTATCTCAATACAATTGCTTTAAAAATTGAAATTAGAGTAAGATTTGGAAAGCAATATGTCTTTTTCTCTCCTTGTCCTTTAGTCCTGTACTCAATACAGAGGAAATGGGTAGAGTAATATTCTATTGCTTATAAGATTAAGCCACACTTTTTATACTTTATAAGATTAAAGTGTACATGAAATTTTACTAAAACATTATTTATCTCACCAAGAATATTCCCACAAACTGGAGATGTTTGCATTCTATTCTTTGAGAAATCTCGTGTCTGTGGAGGAAGTTTTTAACTTAGAGAGAAGCTAACATACTCGTTTCATGTTGCCCTGCTGAGGTAATCAGTGGCCCCGTGTCCTCTTTGTTGGTGGGAACAAGTTTACGGAAGACTGAGTGGGAGGCCTTTGCACTGAGTTATATCCCAAGCATTTTTTAAAGAAACCTCATTTGGTCTCACTAAGTCATGAGGTTATCCAGGCTGGGCACAAGCCTGAGATGCTCTTGCCTCAGCCTCTCAGAGTCCTGAGAGTACAGGTATATATAACACAGCCGGCCCCCACGCCCCCTTGATTGAGATCACAGCCAGTTGTATCCTCTTCCTCGCTCACACCCAAGTATCTTCTCAACCTTGATGTAAGAACAGCCACCTGTTCCTGGACGCGGAGACTTCGGCAACCACAAATGGCTCGGGCTCACTTTCCCCTGGCTTTCAGTTCTAGAACACTTTTCATCAAAACCAGTTTCTGCTAAGCCTCTGCCGATTGTTACTTGCTCTAAATTGCCTTTTTCATTCTCTCCCTCCCTCTCTCTCTCCCTGTTCCTTGCTGTCCCTGTCTCTCTCTGTCCCTGTCTCCCTGTCTCTCTCTGTGTCTGTCTCTGCCTCTCTCTCCCTCTCTGTCTTTGCCTCTGTCTCTGTCTTTGTCTGTCCCTCTCTCTCCCTCTCTGTCTCTGTTTCTCTCCCTCCCTCTCTGTCTTCTCAAATTGGCTCTGGATTACCATCTTCTGTTACTCATACAAGGTAATCTGAAATAAATGCAGGTTTATCTGAGACACATTTTGTGATCCTTTGAAAGACTAGATTATGATTTTTCTGGCTAGAGTTTAAGACACTTGTAAAAATCATGATTTGCAGACTATCTGGTTGGACCCATTTCAGAGAGATCAAAACTAAATGGCAATGCCTTGGAATTTAAGAAATCTGAGCCTGTGGGTGAAATAAACCTAGAGATGTGTCAGACGTGAGGACTGAAGCCCGAACGCTGGGGGGAAGTGGGAAGACTTGCCGTGCGCTCCGCAGTGGGCGCACAGGAGCGTGTTCCTGCGGCACTGGGGCGCAGTGTGGTCCTCCTGCGACTGCGGAGCGCCGGGCCACGGCTACTGTCCCATCCCCGAAGGGGCCACTCCACCGTACTGGGCTGGATCTGCTTTGCTGCTGTGTGAGAACCCTGAACGTTCTGGCCTTTCAGTTGTGGAACTGAAAAACCTTTAAACAGGTAGGCTCTCGGAGCGTAAGGGAGGACGCCTTCCTACAGAACCAGACTCTTGGAAGTTATGACGCACTGGAAGGAAGGGCAGTTAGTGTCTTTATTTCTAAAACCACAAAGTGATAAACGCTGTTGATTTTCACCCAAATGAAAATCAGTGTATATGTATTTTTCTTTACCACATGCATACTTGGAAAAATGTTATTCTAACAAAATTGTTTAAAAAGCAGACTTGAGATCTGGCTTCTTTATAGAGCTTACAGCGCTATAGTCAAAGTGAAATTTTTATCTCCCTCCTCCCTCCACCCTCCTGCTTCCTTTGTTTTCCTCCAAATTTTGCCCTTTGAAACAAACACTGAGCAGCACAGGACACGGTACTTCCTGGGTAGTGTCACTGGCTGTGAGCTTTGTTTATTAATCATGACATTACAGCTCTGAGAGATCGTATATGGCTTCCTTTCTTACCATGAAGATCTCCTCCCCCTCTCTGCCCCGCTTTGCCCTTCCTTTTGGCTTATGTGTTTTCTTAGTCCTAGGAGAAGGCTGGATTAAGGGTGTCATTTCCATACATTCACAGGTTTTATTTCAGAGTTTTTTCTCTTTTCACTTTTCTTTGAGTTGAAATCTGTTTTTTTTTGCTAGGAATGAGTGTGGAGGGGAATAGATAATAAGGGTAGGGTTTTAAGAATATCAGAAAGACCCTTTTGGCGATTATGCTTTTTTAAAATCTTTCAAACAGAGAAGACAAAATGAGTTGTTAAGGAGAAACTAATAAGAAGTTAAAAGTCCAAACTGTCCTAGATGGAGTCGGGCAGAGCTGCGCCCTCCTGGAGGCTGTCTGCCTCATATCCTCTCAGTCCCGGTCTCCCTGCGTCTCTAACCTCCCTCCTTCGCGCTCCCCTAGCAGCGCATATTGAACAAGCTATAGTCTCAGGCAAAAGGACATGCATCAGTGACCCTAAAACTATTCCAGAAAATAAGACTTCATTGTTCAGTCCTTCAGAAGTCATCACTGCTTTCCTTTAAGCGAGCACTGAAGCTCCTCAGGGTACGGTGCAACTCGACAGCCCGACGCGGTATGATGTATGATCATTCTTGTACATTAGAGGTCGTCAAAGGTTAATGGCAAGGACTGAGAATTCTATGTAAGCAGAAGTATTACTTGACTCAAGTATGAGGATAGGACCTCCATACTTCTTAAGTTCCCTTAATTTAACAAGGAGTTTTTATAATTATTGGCATAAATATTAATCAGTAGTAATTAGACATCAGTATTCATTTGTAATCTATAACTTACTTGCATGTCATGCTGTGCCTGTAGTCAGTGTAAAGTCAAATAACTTATCCTGGAGTTTAAAGTGGGATGTCAGGTGTGTAGCTTTAAATGACGTTGCAAAAACTTTCTTTTTCCAGCACTTGGGAGGCAGAGACAGGAGGATTGCTGAGTTTGAGGCTTGCCTGGGCTACATAGTGAGCTTAGAGCCAGCCTGAACTACAAAGCAAGACCCTATCTCAAAAAAAAAAAAAAAAACTTCCTTTTTTTCTGAAAATGTTGACCTGAGATACGTGTGTAGTCACTGGCCATAGTAAGCATCAAGAACTTGATGCTTGATGGCACAGTGGTTCTAGAGTAGTTAATTATGGATTGAATTAGTTTTGAAGAAATATGTGCTCTTCTGCACACTGTGGACATGGCATGGTTTTGGACCCTGTTGGGCAGTCTGCCCTTTGTTTTGGAGCTATCTGAGCTGGCCACCTTGGATTACTGAGCCCTGAACCCACTTGCTGGTAGGCCCCGCAACTACAAGGCTGATTTTCAGCAGTATTTGCTCCAGGTTGCTGGGTGAGCCCAGAGGCCCTTTTTCTATCCTTCACTTTGCAAAAGAAACACGCCTCAGGCAAAGGGTCCTAATTCAGCTGCTTTATTTAGTAAATTCCAGTTGAGAATGATACTTGTTGAATCAATGTAATCCCTGCAGTGGTTAAGAAATAATTTCTCTCTCCCTTAGCCTAACAGAAAATGATAGTTTAAATATAGCATAAGCCTTTTACACATATATTTATTTTGATTCATTTTTATCTTCAGGCTGAGAGAGATTGGAGTGGAATGATGTTTTTTCTTTCCTCTTCTGCTGTCATGTTTCAGTCCACTGGTTTAAATCTAGAGGAACCAAAGCCACTTTGCTGAGTGCGGTGGCCTCAAGAGAGCGGGGCTAGTTTGGAGTCCTGGGGGCAGAAGTTAGGGGTTGAGCTATGGAAGGCCAGAGGCTGTGCACTTGCTGATGCCTGCAGTGCATGAAGCTCACTGGCGAGGCTCTGGCACAGATGGCAGGAGGGAGATGGCAGAGAGGTAGCCATGTGAGCTGAGAGAAGGAAGGAGAAATGATTAGCTAACCCCACAGAGGGACCAACTTACTGTTGCCAGGGGAACTGGTGACCCGAGAGCCAGACAGTGTGACTTCAATGGCTGAGGGATAGCAGGGTTCTCAAGCAAGAGTTGGAGGCCTCGGAGGAGATGTTGTGGTTGCAGCTTCTTCCTTGGCCTCCGTAGTACCGTGGCTCTTTGGTGCTGCCTTTCCAGGCCCTGGCATCAATCTTTCATGCAATAAGGTTAAAGGCTGTAGCAGAGCTTCCTGTTTGCCTTGGGCTTTTCTCTGTGGCCGCCTTTACCAACAGGTGAAGAGGATAAGCTGGCAGCAAGGGAAGCAGCCAGAGAGGAGGTGATGAAAGGCAAGCTCAGCGGTATCTGGCTTTGCGTTTTTTATAGAAGTTGATAGCATTGGGCTTAGTGACCACAATTCAATTATGAGCACTGTGCAGCCATCCTGAGTGACTGAATTCTTGCCAAAATCTGCTGTATAAAGGCGGCTGCATTTTTGTTAGCCCTGCCTGATGGATTTTTAAGTGTATTAACCACATACATTCACACAAAGGAGAAAATTTACTGCCTAAACAGAGGGCCCTAAATCCCCTAGGCTAAATAAACCCAACAAAAACACAAGAACTGCATTTATAGGCCTCTGGAAGATAAGAATGCAACTTTTAAAAAGGTTTCTTCAAATGAAAAATGGACGGTTGAGCTGCTAATGGCCCAGTAACCTAGGAATTTAACTCTTCCCTAATGTACAAGAATCTCGGGTAAGCTCCAGCTTCTCCAGGACGGAGGATGTGCACCACGGGCTTTTGCTTTGCTGCTGCACCGAAAGTCCATGCAGTGGCCTGCAAGATTTGTCTCCTCCCATGGAGGCTAGACTGAAGGGCACTGCAGGGGCTGGAGTAGGGGATATGTGAGTCTCCAGCTTTTCCTTATTTGAATTTGGTTGGGGTGGAAGACTTGAGGAACCGTCTTCTTGAAATTAGAGGAAATACATGTCTTCCTCTTAAGGAAGAGTTGAAAAGTTACCGATTTTCTTCAGGAATAGATTGTGCCTGTCTTTCTCTGCAGAAACAGGTCCTCCTCAGGGCCAAATGAAACAATAGGTGTCCCTGAAAATGTTATCAGGTGGTACTGTGGGTCCCAAAGGCTCTTCAGAAGTCCCACCACAAGGATGTTCATGAATCAGCCTGTAGGTGAATTCTTGTCTCTGATGTAAGTCATCTGAATGTGATTTCTAAATAAATGTGCAGTAGGGTCAGGGATTAAGTTCAAAGGAGGGTGAGAGAATTTTTTGAGCTAACAGAATCCTTCTCTATATTGCAGTGATGGCTGCGTGACTATACATACTTGTGAAATCTCATATATTAAAGGGATATACAAGGATGAATTTTACTCTGTAAATTATAGCAACCTGGTCTTTCTAACATTTACAGAAAAGAGAGATCAAATCAGCCTTAGTTTTGTTGATCCCAGTACTGCTGTTGCCAGCTAGCCATTCAGACATCGCCCCTCTCAGAGGAAGGACGCCACACAGTCAGCTCCAGTCTATGAGCTCATGATGCCAGGAAAGCGATTCCAGAAAAAGCAGAGATGGTGTGTGTTTCCTTCTGGGGCAGATGACTTAACCCTCCAGGTAGCAATGCCCTTGTATGGTGAGCACAGGTAGGGAAATACCTCGCTTCACGCTGACTCACCAGGACAAAAAAAAATCATTTGTCCGAATGACTCAGAATCTCAGATATGTTCCTCAAGGTGAAGGACCTAAAGCACCAGTCTGGGTGTCTGCTTGCAGGTTGCTCTGGCCCTATATGGACAACATGTATCACCTGCAACTTCGCCATTTCCCGGCATGGTCAGGTTCAGTTCAAGTCTTCTAACTCACTCAGTCACATACCCAGTTAGGCACAGGGAAAACATAGTTAAATTTATGCTGTACTAATGTTGTTGTTTATTCAACTCTAGATAAACTCAATGATGGTAGATAAAATGCTTGCATGTTAAGTGGATTCCTGGAGACTGATAGAAAGGAGGGAGAGAGAGAGAGAGAGAGAGAGAGAGAGAGAGAGAGAGAGAGAGAGAGAAGGAGGGAGGGAGAAAAGATACAGTTAGCACTGACTTGGGCAATGTAAAATACCACAGAAAGTAGGAGTTTCCAAGGAAAACATGGGAGAAACTATGTATGAGAATCTAATGTATGCTGTAGCTTTTAAAAGGAAACATTAATAGTGAAACATGCCCTCAAAGGGCAGGCTGGTAATAAATTTGGTGTCAGAAATTACCTGTCAGTAGGATTATGTTAAATAATGTTGAATTGTTATTAGTCGGAGGGGGAAGAAGAAAGTAACTTTCTCAAAAATGTTCAAAGAGTGTAATGTTTCACACCAAATCCCATTATTGTTTAACGGGATTTTTGTATTTAACCCTTCTGAAGGATGTATTGAGAAATTTGGATATTTTAGTTCATTTCCAAAATATAGCAGCCATTGTAGGAAAAGAAGCCAAACCATTTATATGCAGAAATTTAGAATTAACCAGAGGACTCTGGGTAATTCCGATTTGACATCTATTGTAGGTTATCATAATGGATAAATGTAGATCTCCTCATTGGAGCTACAAAGGCAAATAGTTTCATTTGTGTAAGTCAGAAAGCAACTAATGAAATAATGGGAGCCCCACTCTTTTAGCATTTTGAGCTTTTTGCTTTTTTGGCCAAATAATTACATTATTTTCCCCTTGAAAAAAGTCTGTTTGTGAATGTGTAGTGGACCTAGAATTTTTAAGGTTCATTTTGATGAGTCCAATGTGACACTGAAGGCACTAGATGAGCCAGGGCCCAGAGCCTTGCCCCGGATGCAAGGGTCAGAGAGCTAAGTGAGGTCGTTGTGACATGCAAGCAAGACTTGGATGTCATGTAACCCACTGCCACCTGGCTGGGCCTTGTCTGATGTGGCCATATGTGTCAGGTCATTGAGTCATTGTGCCCAGAATGAAAGATCATTTTGACTTTATGTGCAATGAATGAAAAATGGCTCCTGTATTGGAGTAGGGTTTTAAAATATAGGGTTGGAGGTGAGCTCTGGAGTCCCTTCACCTACTTCGATTTTACCCACAGATTTCTGGTCACTACCTATGTTGAGGTCTCTTTTAGAAGTTGCCGTGTTTGATGTTTCACAACAGTTGGATCAGATCTTCTTGCCAAGGAGTTATCTGCACAAGCATATTAGACATTTGTGGAAATCTTGATTTCTTCTGATTATCTGATCTCAGTCTTAGTAAAATACCACATCAGCAATTTTCCAATGGGATCAAAGTGGCAAAGGTCATAGACACCCTTTCCAAAGTGCATCATCAGTGCATCCATGTAAAGGCGGCTCACACTCCAGACAGCCTTCCTGCCAGCTGGAACATTTGGGTCTGCTTCAGGAATATTATATCTTAGGAGTTAGTACAACAATATTTCAAAGTTTATTCAAATGGTGGTTGCTTGTGCCATTCATTAGGGATTTGATTTGTGCTTATGGAATGGTTCTTTAATGACACTGCAAAAAATATAGTTTCGCAGTGTCTTGTTAATTAGTTAAAACATACAGCATCATGACTGTTGTCACCAGTGAAAGGGTAGTAAGACCAAGGCTGATTGAATTCAAGTTCTTTCTTGTAAGAGTTGGACTCCAGTAGGTTCTGTGTCTGGCCTCATTTAGCTTCAAATAGACTGAATACTCATTATCCATAAATTGTTAAAGAGTCCTCCCACTTGAAAGAGCTCTGCATTTATAAAAACTTCTTACCTTCTTGTGAACATCTCTCTTGGCTTTCAGTGTTTTTTATTTTAACAATTCAGACAAATTGTCTTTTGCTACAACTCTGAACAGTATTTTTTTTAAAGCCATGGAAAATTTCAAACATATTCTCTAAATAGAAAGATTAGGAAAATGACCCCCTTCATAGGTAGCTGTCACCCATCTTTAAAAATTATCAATTCACATAAAGTTCAAAAAGTTGAGGGGCCGGAGGGTTAGCTCAGTGGTTCTGGCACCTGCCTCACAAGCACAAGGTCCTGAGTTCGATCCCCGGTAACCACATACAATGCCGGACGTGGTGGCTCACGCCTGTCATCCCAGCACTTGGGAGGCAGAGACAAGAGGATTGCTGAGTTCACAGCGGCTTGCCTGGGCTCCATAGTGAGCTCAGGGCCAGCCTGAACTATAAAGCGAGACCCTGTCTCAAAAGCAAAAAAAAAAAAAAAAAAAAAAAAGTTGAGGAAATCATGGGAATCTAAATTGAAATCATACCACATACTTGAGAATTCAATTTGGAATTTTCCCCATGCAAAGTCTTCGCTAAAATCCTCCTGTATAGAGGACATCTAACAATATCTCTGGAGGAAACAAGCCTTTCAAAACACCTGGAGAGTCTCACTAACTGTGTAGACCTATGATCTCACATTTTAGGAAGACACATGACCAGTGTACCCTCTCTGTCTTCCACTCATTTCATGCAGCTGATAAAGAAATACAAGGCACCACAGTGGAATGTTGTTTTAGAGCAGCTCCAGGTTCCAGATAAGAAATGTAGACCCATTTTCTCTTGTACATTATTCCAGGTATGTGCATCAAGACAGCCCAAATGCCCAGCAACAGGAGACTGGATAAAGAAGATTTTTTTTAATGAAATAGAGTATCACTCAACGATAAAAAGTGATAAATTTGGGCCGGAGATTTAGCTCAGTGGTTCCAGTGCCTGCCTCTCAAGCACAATGCCCTGAGTTTGATCCCAGTAACCACATACAATGCTGGGCGTGGTGACTCATGCCCACCAGCAATCAATACCACATACAACAGTGCCGGACATGGTGGTTTATGCCTGTCATCCCAGCACTCGGGAGGCAGAGACAGGAGGATTGCTGAGTTCGAGGCTTGCCTGGGCTACATAGTGAGCTCAGGACCAGCTTGAACTACAAAGCGAGACCCTGTCTCAAAAACAAAACAAAACAAAACAAAAAGTGATAAATTTGAGTCATTTATACTCAAACGAGTGTACCTTGAGGACATACTCATAAGTGAAATAAACAGGACACAGAGGTATAAATACCATATCATTTCTCTGGTATGGGAAACTGAAGGTGTAAACGAGTTCTAGAATGTATGATAGGTATCGTGAGATAGGAAGAAATGTTCAAAAGGAAAAGTGAAAAGGGAGGGGTAAGTAAAGAAGGGCAAGAAAAAAACTGATGGTTAAAAAAAGGAAGCAAAGCTTATGTATTATGGGGGTGGGTGTTGTAGGGAGGGCAGGGGGATGGGAAAAATAAGAATCAAGATGTATCATGTATAGGTGCAAACCCTCAATGCTGAATGTGATTAGCATGCATATAAAGAACATACTAATAAAATCAATTTTTAGCAAAAGTAGTTCAAATGGGGGGGCAGGAAACAAAGTCCCCGAATCCATCATCTGAATCATACTGCCTTGTGATAGAAGCAGCACAAAAATAAAGCCTATAATTCTCACCTCTAAACTGGGTGCCCATGGGGGCTTCCCTCCTTCCCGGTTCCACCCGGGCCTTCATCACGCAAGGCAGTGCTGCTGGCCTCGCTCTTAATAATTTACTAATGGGAGCTGAGAGAGGCTCCTGGCAGGCGCTGTTATGAAGCAGCCTTAAGGAGTAAGAAGGGAAAAAAGAGCGCAGTGCTCCACTGACACTACTCACAGCCTGTCTCCGAGGCCAGGAGCTTCTCAGCTCAAGTTAATCATCACCAACAAATATTTATTTATTCGCTTGATGAATATTTATCGGATGACTCCTCTGAGCAGCGCGCGGGCTAGGTGTCACAGGGACACAGATAACACGGAGCAGTTCCTTCTAGGCGAGGAGGCCAGAGACGGTTTACACGCCTCATGATGAAACATGGCAAAGTTTGATGACGCCGCCAACAGGTACGCGAGGCGGGGCGTTCCGGGGGCGCCGTAGGAAGGAGCTTCCGGGGCTCGGCGGGGCAGTGCGGGAAGGACACGGGCCGATGCTGCGCGGGAGCTGTTGGGGGGCACCAACTGCAGGAGCCCGGGGTGGGGGCGATCAGGGCTGAGCTACAAAGTGAGCCAAGACGGCACGGGGGCAATGACTGTCCCGTGCCGGCACCTCTGTCTTCCTAAAGACCCCCAGAGCTGTGGTCACGTGTGGCACCCTGGATGAGACCATGGTGCGACCCAGGACGCGGCTAAGAAAGGAACAGATATTTTAAAAATTTCCTTCATTTGTACCACCTGCGCTCTGACTGATCCTATCAGCGTGCCATTCAAATGCTGGGAAAATTAGATTCTTTTTTGTTTTTTTTAACCGAGTCAATGCATCTGCTTCTCTATCAGATACATCCAGGCCTGATTTCAGAACTGGTGTCGCCCGAGGCTCCCTTGAACAACCACCCACAGAATAAACAGTCGTCCCACTTTGCAGGGCTCCAGGCTGCCTGTTGGCTCCGCCCAGGTAATCTTGCAGGACGGGTGGCAGTCGGTAGTTCTAGATTTATATGCAGATATGCGCACAGGTGGCTGGGACATGCTTACCCTCCCAGCAAGCACAACCTCCCCTGGAGGCCTGCCATGCCTCGGGCACCACCACTCTGGCACGGACTGTACCTCCCTCTGCTTGATTCTTGGATGACAAGCTATCACTAGGCTTAGGCTAGATATCTTCCTCAGAAAGACCTTGTGTCTTGATTTAATGAGAAAAGGAAATTCCTCACTTGTAGGAAGCCAACTACAGTCCAAACATCATGACCTAGAGCAACAGCAGGTATTTGCTGCGCCCACATAACGTTTTTATTTTGTTTTGTTTTGTTTTTTGTTTTGAGACAGGGTCTCACTTTGTAGTTCAGGCTGGCCCTGAGCTCTCTATGTAGCCCAGGCAAGCCTCGAACTCAGCAATCCTCCTGCCTCTGCCTCCTGCCTCTGCCTCCTAGGATTACAGGCGTGAGCCACCACGCCCGGCACTGTGGTATGTGGTACTGATTGCTGGTGGGCGTGAGTCACCACGCCTGGTATTGTTGTATGTGTTTACCGGGGATCTAACCAGGGGCCTCACGCTTGCCAGGTAGGCACTGGAACCGCTGAGCTAAATCTCCAGCCCCACAGAGCATTTTGTGACTTAAAAAAGAACTTTCCATGCAGGATCTGATGTGCTTATTGTTAGAGGTTTTATCATTCTCACTATTGTGAGGCTGAGATTAAGTTTGTCATGTGAAGTATTTAGCTTTTATCTGGAAAGAAAATGGTTATTTTAAAAATTGGAAAGGTTTGGTACCACTTCTAAATACAGAACAATATGTACATACATTCAGATCATCTGCACCGGTATGGTCAGTCTTAAAGGCTCTTCTAATATAAATCTTATAGTGCCTTTTTAACCGGATGTGGAGTGGACTAGTAAAATTTTGATAACACCTAAATAACAAATTAATCAATAAAAATAACTGAACAGGGAAATAAATGACATTAAAAGGAGGAGTAATTTTATTTAGCTTAATAATGTAACATTGACATCACACTAAGTGAATCCCAAATTACTGGTCCTCTGATATCATTGTTTAGGACGGTTTTGCTGAACTCCAGACTTAAATCCCTGGGGATCTTTCAATTTAAACTAAATCCAAAATTATTGCATGATTTGAATAATAAATACAACTTATTTCCATCAAACAGAGACTTAAAGCCACCAATCAGTTGAAGAATTAAAAATACTACAGCCAGGCTGGAGATTTAGCTCAGTGGTTTCCCCCCGCCTGCTTAGCAAACACAAGGTCCCTGGTTTGATCCTGGTAACCACATACGATGATGATGATATGATATTGGGCACGGTGACTCACGCCCACCAGCAATCAGTACCACACCCCAAAGTGCCGGGCGTGGTGGCTCACTCCTGTAATCCCAGCACTCGGGAGGCAGAGGCAAGAGGATTGCTGAGTTCAAGGCTTGCCTGGGCTACATAGAGGGCTCAGGGCCAGCCTGAACTACAAAGTGAGACCCTGTCAAAAAAAAAAAAAATTACACCCACAGCCAGACATGATAGTACATACCTGTTACTCAGAAATCTGGGAGGCTAAGGTTAGAGGATTGTACATTTGAATGTATCCAGGGGAACTTAGGGATTTAGAGAGACTCTGTTGCAAAGAAAGAATTAGAAGGGCATGGGGTATAATTCAGGGCAAAAGCCCTGAGTTCAACCTCTAATTTGGCCCCTCCCCAATTAAAGACTGAGTGGAAGGGCTAATACCAGATCTTTGACTTATTCTTTGTTGTCAGTGTAGCAGAAACAGAAGGAATCTACTGTTTAGAGATTAAAAAAATAATAATTCCAGAGTTGAAGGCTTGTGTTGTGGAGACACCTGACGAGAAAGCTGGCTTGTAAGGAATTCCCTTTTTTCTCCCATAATGAAATTCACTTGGAAGAGGTGACATAGATTGACACAGATTCTGCAAGAAGCCTTTCTAAGCAGCCACTTTGGAGTCAGGTGTTGTCTACGCACATTGCCATAGAAATGCTATTACAAAAACAGAATCAAAGAAGAAAGGATACGTTCTTTGAACCACTTCATATTGAAGGATGAAGGAATGCTGGTTGGCATTAACTTTTCACAAAACCAGTGAGAAGTCCACAAAATTAATTTCACCTAAATATCAGCCCCAAATTTGGAATTGAATGCTAATCCAAAAAGATATGTTAAATCGCTAGTTCCAAAATGATTTCAGTATGATGTAGACATTTCTACATGCCTAATATGGCAGCATCTCTCAAGGGCTGTCAGGACTGAGTGGCCTTGGAACTGTGTAGGGACGAGAACAGCCCCTAGAGACATCCAACTTAGAATCAGTCACAGAGTCCGTCTAGTCTTGGCTGTCCCTATGGGTCCAAGAGTCACAGAGAATCCCATGTCTCAGAAAATAACATTTGTCAGGTGACTTATAAAAAAAAATCATTGGCAGGCAGGGATGCTGAAAAAACTTTCTGCGAGCCAGAAAGTTTGGGTTATGATAGTTACAAACAGGGGAAAATATTTACAATATTCTTTTTGCCTCAAAATAGATTGTGAACACTATACAACCACAATGGAATGTATCCTTTCAGTTCTAAATGGGTTGTCTCCTACCCTCATGTTTAGGTCACAGCTATTTCTGGGTGCTCATGTGACAAGACCCTCACAAACTGTATCTAGTTATGTCACCTTCTGAGCAAAGTGGCCACGTGCACTGTGGTTTTCTCTTGTTATGTTTTACACAGCCTGTACCACTAGCCCCCGGAGCAAGGTCAGTAGATTGAATTCAACCCCATTTGTTTAAAAGAGTGATAAATTCATCCCAGCCCATGATCTCACCCCCGATAGCAGAATATATCTGTGGTGCACTGTGAAGTCAACCTTCCAGATGGAAGTGTCGTGTGTGACCTAGAAACCACACTTGAAAGGCAGAGAGGTGGCATCATAGCCACAGAAACCTCATGTGTTAAGGCTGGATGTCTCCAGAGGTGAAAAAACTTAAGATGGCTGGTTTATTATTTTAGAAGTTCCTATATTCCAAATAAACATTGTCAACAAACTGACTCAGCCTAACACCCCAGCGGAATTACTTATCACTTGTGGTTTATTTGTTAGTGAATGGGTAATAGGAGTGGCAGGCAGATTCTAATTGTACAAGGACCAAAAGGGATCATTATTATCATGGAGGAGGTGATCGGTGATTAACACTGTGATATCAAGTCACCTTTCTTGTCATGCAGCTCTTTGCCCTGTGTTGTATTTGAGATCCACCTATGTGCAGACAGTGTGACCTCCCAACAGTTGACATGTTCCCCTGTGATGAAACTTATGCTGCAGAAAGTGACATATTCCTTATTATAATGTTAGTTCTTAAGCATGTACATACACTATCATATTCTCTCTGTTTCACTCTCTCTCTCTCTCACACACACACACACACACACACACACACTCCCTTTAATCACCTATTGCTTTAAAGGTATTCATCTGTCATCAGAAGGGTAGAGAGAACCCTCACCACCTACAGCCCCTAGAGGTGCCCTGTAAGGCAGCTGTCTTCAAGACTATGAAGACATGCTCTAGGAGATATCCAAAAATGTACAAAAGGATGAAGAGGAAATTGCCATACATAACTTCCAGAGAGAACAGAACTTATCTTCTTTAACATTTTATTATGTGTCCTGAGTATGTTATGTGCATTATCTTATTCAAGCCTTATTTCAAACTCTTGAAGTATGTACTATGTTAATTTCCATTTTACAGATGAAAAAACTGAGGTTCACAGATGTCCAATGACTTGCTTATGGTCACACAAAACCTCTCTAAATCACTGTACAATTTAAGTCAGAATATTCTCACCCACTACTTTGTAGGATGTATGGAATGACAGCGTGTTACTACATCAAATACAGGGTCCGCTCACACTCATGGATATGGAGTAGGATATTTCAAAAATTCACACCTGCACACTTTCACACCAATTGTCTGGTTATTTAATATCTGCATGTTGTGAGAGCCTTTAGCTATAGTCTGATTTATTGTGAGTTTTTTGTTTCTTTCTTTTTTTTGAGACAGGGTCTCACTTTGTACTTCAGGCTGGCTCTGAGCTTACTATATAGCCCAGGCAAACCTTAAATTTGGCAGTCCTCCTGCCTTTGCTTCCCAAGCGCTGGGATCACAGGTGTGAGCCACCATGCCCAGCACTGTGGTATGTGCTACTGATTGCTGGTAGGCGTGAGTTACCACACCCAGTATTGTTGTATGTGGTCACTGGGGATCGAACCAGAGACCTTGTGCTTGCTAGGCAGGCACTGGAACCACTGAGCTAAATCTCCAGCCCAAGTCTGATATTTTTAACCAGAGTCATAACAGAGAATCTTTATATTTCAAAATAGCTTTGAAGATTCTACTCTGCACAATTTGAAGTACCACGTCTTAGTTTGTGAGGGTTAAACGGTTGTCTCAGTGTTTAGTTCATATTCTATAAATGGCTCTTACTCCTTGATCTGACTCACTGTATGTATTACAGCAAAGTCACTTACAGATCAATTTATTTTTAGAATCTTAAAGAAACAGATTCTACAGGGAGTGTTTGTTTCTGACCACAGAGTAATGTGAGTGAAAACATAACTTGGCGAGGAACTTTTATTTCCATTTGCTTCCCCTGCCTGTAGCACTATGTTAGTGATAATCTTCGCATGTTGTGTTAGGCTGTTTTGAATTATTTACTAACAGGATGGCAGAATTCTGTGCCAACATCTCACACAGTGGAGGATTTTTGTAGTGTGTGACTAGAGAACATTTTGATTTTAAATAAAATAATACATCCGAAAAGTATGACGAATACTAACAATCAGAAGAAAGTTTATGTATCTGCTGTTTACCTTGAAACTTTACTGTAGAAATTTTTTCTGTGATCAAAACCTACAATACGATTAGAATAATGATGAGAATGATGATAATCATAATGATGACAATGACTACAGTCACCATTCATAAAAGATTGTGGATTCATCCATTAAATGAATATGACATGCTGCCCTCTACAGGTATTCCATCTAAACCAGATAGTTTTAAATTCGCCTAAATAGATGAATCATTCTTAAATCCAACAAACCAGTGCATAAATGTAAATTAAGTATTAAGGTCAATTATGTAACCACAACCTTTCTACTCTCTAAGTCTAATTTGTGTAAATTCTAAAGCCAAAAAAATAAGGAAGCATTTTATGGCTCATTTTAATTTTGTTCTCATTTTTTAGTGACCAGTGTCAGAAGCAGGCAAGAAAAATGAGAAATTGTTATACTAGATTTCTGCTTATAATTAAGAAAGCCAGTTATTATTTGATTGGCTACATATTTAATGGATAACTAGTAAATAATCTATAATAATTGGTTCAGAAATCCCAGTTTTGTTTACAGTTCAACATGGCTACATACCATACTACATTTAATCAGTGTTTTCACACACTGCACTGTTAGGCTTTTTACAAAAGGAAGGTCTGTCTTTTCTGTAGAGCTCCAC
>PVIC010009237.1:0-46084 GCA_004025085.1 Thryonomys swinderianus | reverse complement strand
GATGTCCCTGTGCTATGCCCCCTCCCTTGGAGCCATTCAATTATGGACTGAACCTCTAGGAACTATAAGCCAAATAAACCCTTCCTCCTTTGACTTTGGATGTCAGGTATTTTATCTCAGCAATGAAAAAGCTAACAAACACAGGATGCATCTCCATAAGAAGTGAACCAATGTCATGTCAGGATCCATTTATGGCATTAGGAGTGGGGCAGGGTATGGTGGAAAGAAAGAACAGAATGAGAAGTAATCAACTTATTTACCAATCTTCCATTCATTTACTCAACTGACACATTCTCTGCTTTCCAGGGATTTATCTACCTTGGTATCTACTCAGCATCCATAGTCATGCATCCATCCACACAGCCATCCATCTGCCCATCCATCCGCCCGCCCATTCATCCATCCATGCCCCTGTTGACACTCATCAACTGCTTATTCCATGCGAGGCAGTGGGACCACAGATATGAGCCAGACTGAGATGAATCACTTGAACTGTGAAAGTAAGGGGTCCTGCGCAGATGCCCTGGTGCTGAGAGGGGGACGTGGGTTGCATCAGGGAGCTCTCTAGTTCCCTTCAGCACAGCAGCACTGTTTCCATTTGCTCTACATATCAGACTTAATAGGGGCATGCGCCATTGTCCAGTAAAGGCCTTAACATATAACTGGAAAGATATAAGTGATCACCCACAAGCCCTTACTGATTCCATGACTATAGGATTAAAATTATTTATTCTACTATTAAGATTCATCCTGCCATTCAGATCAACTCACTAAAATTAACTCACATTCCTCTGCATATCTAAATGCTGTAACTTTATTGCCTTGTCATCATTTAGTAAGGTTTTATCTCTGACTTGAAGAACAATTTTTCTTTGGCTGGAAAACCCACTGGCACAGCTTTTGCAAATCATTGTCCCCTATTTCTTCAGAGGAGATAGTGAACCAGCTGACATTACAGAACCAAGCCACGGTGGAATTAGACACCTTACAACGAAACACACTGAACTTTGTTTCTTGCTGGAATCAACACTGGCCCCCACTTCTTTATTTTCTATTCCCTCTCATCACCTTCTAGAGTTGGCTCTTGGGCCATTCTCACAAAAACCCCAGGCTTTTAAACACTAGTAGAATCACAATACTTGTACCTGAGGAGTAGGAGGTGGTGGAATTGGGTTGAAGTGGCTGCTGTGGGACAGGTGGGCCCACCCCCCCGGTAGAGGGATTAGCTCCTACTCCTCAGCTTACACAGTGAGGCTCAAAATCATGGCTCAAAATGACCATTTACTGTAGCATGGACTTTCCAGGAAGCCCATGAATAATTGATGCATAAAATGTTCAATTTATGAACGCTGCCAATGATCGTCCACTCTCCCAGCCAGGAGAAGGACTGTTCAGGGAGAGCTGTGTGAAGGTCATGCCATCCGCGTGCTGTTCTGTGGGATAAAGGTGTCAGTAGTAAGGACGAGCTGGGCCAGCCCAGAGTGGTATTCTTGGGCCGCTGTGGCCGAGGCTTTTTCCCAGGAACTGTCTGCCTGGAGTCTTACTTTGTCCATATGCCTCACAGCCCACATTGAGAGCACTCATTTAAAAAGTGGCTTCATCGAAAGGGTGTTGCTTTGTGTGTTGTCACTGTACCGATCCGCATCCCACAGGTGAGGCTCTTGGGAAGGAATTTCTCCAAGATAAGAAGGGCAATAAAATTTGTGCTTCCTCCAAAGAGCTATGTTCCCCTTTAAAAACTACAAGACTCATGCAACTGATCTTCTTTGCACTTTTGCTTTGGCTTTCAGGATGCTGAACTATTCCTGCAGCTCAGTGTCAGTCGAAAGGAGACCAGTCTTTCCCTAGCTCTCTGGTGCCAGTCAGCATCACCCAACACAGGAAATTCACAGGTTACTTCTGTAAGTCAGGTGGGAGGAATAACCTGACTTCAGATCGGTCAGATTAGACTTTGATCTTTGCTACCGCAGCTGTGAATAATCATCCTGCTTGGATCCTGGGCTGCTCGGAGAAGCTTCAGAGAGAGGATGCCCCCAGGCGTGGCGAGGACAGTGTTCAGGAGCCCCGCTCAGTGACATTAGCGAGGGTATTTAACACCTGTGGGCTTAGTCTCCTCATCTCCAAGGTGTGGCGAGAGTCTCTTGCGGTGCCTCTGAAGGTGAGGTCAGGTCCTTTACACACAAGTCACGTGAGCACTCTATACATACATCTGCAGAGCGTGCCAGCACCGTAAACTACCATTTGAGTTCTACGTCAAGGAGGAACAGGGAGGGTCTGGGCTGCTCTTCCCTGGACTGCCCCCCCCACCTCTTCTGGCCTGAGTGGGATCAGCTGGGGAGAACAGCGGCTTCCCTGCTACTGTGGATGAGAACACCGCTGAGCTGTAGTGCTGGGAGTTAAAGTGGCAGCCTCGGTGGTAAATGGAAGAGGCAGCCAGCGGCTGGGCCAGCCTGGAGCCGTGGTCTTATCTGTGACAAGAAATGGTCTATGTGCCAGCTAGCCGTTCAGCGGGGAGTTCTGGGAAGTGGAGCCTCTCCTAACCTCTGGCCACCTCTGGCCTCGGGGGCCTGAGAGGTTCTCTACACATCCGTGTTGCACGCACAGCAGAACCAGGAGGTCTGTGTCTCACGGGATCTGTGTGTGTGCAGCAGAGGTGTGACAGAGCCCAGTGAAAAGTGCATCCTGGGGCCGACTTGAAGACAGCCCGTGTGCCCTGAAGCGTGGCTGCCTGTAGATGTGTGTGTTACTGCTTGTGTCTACATGTCCCTTTAAAGCCGCATGCAGTCATGGGAAGCTTTGCAGAAGTGGCTGAATCTAGAGTGTGTGGTGCTGGGGTCAAGGGTGTGTGCTTACTAAATCAGTCTATGGATTGACTTGGCATAGTTTTAGCTAGGATTAAGGGAATGAGTGCCAGACCCACCCTAAGGTGGGCAGGCTGCAGACAATACAAGGAACAGAAAGAAGGCCAACGTGCTCTGCTTGCTGCGGGCTATTTCTCTTTGCCATGTGCCACCCCGCCTTGGAGCCAGCTGACTGAAGCCTCTACGAACTGTGAGCCGAGCGAGCCTTTCCTCCTTCAGCCCTGGGGTCTGTCTTGTGTGGGCGTAACCTCCAAGCAGTCTTTGGCGGGACACTGAGCTCTGCAAAAAGGAGTCGACTATTAGGAAAGAATCTGAAAAATGAAAACCAAAACAAAACAAAAACCAAAAAAAACCCCAAACAGATTCAGAGTAGAGACATTAGCAGCGCATGTTAGGGGAGAAAATAGTTTAAAAAGATTTAGTGTAGGCTGGTTGCCACATAAACAACCACCACTCTTGATGAGTAAAAAGTCAAGAATCCATAGTACTATATATCTAAAATGTGCAATATGCAACATAAATGACCAGACATAGAAATAAGAAGGTGTGATTGATATGCAGAGTAAAATTAAAGCAAGAAAAATGCATGCCTATTCTCAGAGGTAGAAGAGGCAAAGACTTTAAATATCTATTATTAACATGTCCAAGTAATTAAGAAAGTCATGTTTAAAAAAATTGAAGGAAAGTGTGGAGATTCAAGGGATAGACAGTGTCAATAAGGAGATATAACTAATAAAAAACAAAGAATCAAGTGGAAATTCTGAGTTGAAAAGTAGTAACCGAAAAAGTCATCAGAGGCACTTAGGAGCAGATATGAGATGCAGGCGAGAGACCAGTAAACCTGAAAATAAACTGACAGAAAACAATCCAGTCTGAACACAGACAAAAAAGCCTGAAGAAGGTGAATGAGTTTCAAAAACTTCTGGAACATCAAACTTAGCAACATATAGGTAGTAGGAGTCCCAGATGGAAGAAGGGGGTAGAAAAATGTTTTTGGAGAAATAGTGGACAAAAATCTCCCAGATTTGACAAAATTCCCTACATATCCCAAAAATGCCAAGTAGAATAAGCACAAAGACTGTCATATCTGTCATAGGAGCCAAACCACGGAAAGCCAAGGACAAAAAAAACCCCCCAAAAACCATGAGAGCAATAAAGGAAAAACAGCCCATCACCAACAGGGGAGTGATATAATTGTGACTTTTTCTGGTGGTAGTGGTACTATTGGGATAGGACCCAGGGCCTCGCACATGTTAGGAAGTGCTCCAGTACTGAGCTATATCTTCATCCTACTTCACAACTTCTAATCAGCAACAGTGGAGGGCACAAGACAGTGGAATGACAGATCAAAATGCTAGGAAAGAAACTGTTAAACAAGAGAAGGTAAAGCTAGGTGTGATTAAGAGGCTGAGGCAGGATGATCATAAATTTGAGCCCAACCTGGGTAACTTAGTAGGACCCTGTCTCAAGATAAAAATATAAAATAAAAGTAAAAGGATGTGGATATAGGTCAGTGGGAAGGCCTTGGGTTCAGGGTTTAATCCCTCAGTAAAACACACGCCACACACACACACAGAGAAGGTAAGATGAAGATATTTTCAGATAAATTCTCAAAAGAAGAAAAAGAAAGAAAGAAAGAAAGAAAGAAAAAGAAAGAAAGAAAGAAAGAAAGAAAGAAAAGAAAGAAAGAAAGTAAAGACAGACAGACTTTAGCTGCAGAGGAAATAACACTAATTTGAATCCACACAAAGAAACGAAAATTTACGGATATGGTAAATATGTAGGTAAATAGAAAAGAGTCCATAAATATGTTCTTTCTCATTTCTTCCCTTGACTTCTTTAAAAGATATGATGATTAAAAATAATTATAATGTCATTTTGTCTGGCTCCTATCTATATATAGTAAATTTTTTTTTTTGTTTTTTGAGACAGGGTCTCGCTTTGTAGTTCAGGCTGTCCCTGAACTCACTATGTAGCCCAGGCAAGCCTGGAACTCAGCAACCCTCTTGCCTCTGTCTCCTGAGTGCTGGAATTATAGGCTTGAGCCACTAAACTCTGCATTTGTGGTATGTGGTACTGATTGCTGGTGGGTGTGAGCCACCACACCCGGTATTGTTGTATGTGGTTACTGGGGATCAAACCAGGGACCTTGTGCTTACTAGGCAGGCGTTGAAACCACTGAGCTAGATCTCTGGCCCTATATATATAGCAAATTTGATAATAAAAGCACAAAAGTGGGAGGAAAGGGGGATATAGTGGAATGAAATTTCTATATTTGGGTTAACTTTTTTTTTTCTTTGCGGTACCAGGGATCGAACTCAGGCCCTTATGTCCAACATTTGCATGGTACCAATGGAGCTAAATCCCCAGCCTGAAATTTCCATATTTTATTGGATTTGAGTAAGTATTGTTCTAAAGTAGATTGTGATAAAGAAGTAAGGTGTCATTCTTTTTCTTCTTCTTCTTCTTTTTTTTGCGATACTGGCGATCAAACTTGGGCCCTTCTGCTTCTGAGGTAGGCAAGGTACCATTTGAGATAAATCCCCAAACCTCAGTAAGATGTAATTCTTTTTTTTTGAGACAGGGTCTCGCTTTGTAGTTCAGGCTGGCCCTGAGCTCACTATGTAGCCCAGGCAAACCCCGAATTTAGCAATCCTCCTGTCTCTGCCTCCCGAGTGCTGGGATTACAGGCATGAGCCACCACGCCCGGCACTGTGGTATGTGGTACTGATTGCTGGTGGGCGTGAGTCACCATGCCCAGCATTGTATGTGGTTACCAGGGATCAAACTCAGGACCTTGCACTTGCGAGGCAGGCGCCAGAACCACTGAGCTCTCTGGCCCGTAATAACAATTTTTTAAAATATTCTAAATAACCCCAGGAGAATCAAAATAGTATATTAAATATGTGTATTTAACACAAAACATGAAGGAGGAACAGATGCATAAAGACACACAAGTCAAAAAAACACAAACATCAAAATGGTTGATATAAATCTATCATTTATAATTTTAATTAATTTGTGTTTTCTAAAAAATATGAATGGTTTATAACCTCATTTAAATAGCACAGACTGTTTGAGTAAGACTGAACTCTACTTTGGCTACAAGAGACACTTTCGATTCAAAGACACAAATGAGTGAAAATAAAAAGATGGACTCAAAGACATTTCATACCATTAACAGTCAGTATATCAGAAAGATGTAGCAACTATGTACATATATGTGCCAGACAATGAGCCACAAGAGACAGGTGATCAGGATTAAAAGGAGGAATAGACAATTAAACCATAATACTTGGAGATTTTAAAGCCCTAATTAATTCTTCAGTCTATAATTAATATGAGAATAGCTAGAAACTCAGCAAAGATCCAAAAACCTGAACAACAGTATCTACCAACCTGACCTAGTCGACATTTGCAGAATACATCACTGACAGATTGCACATTCTTTTCTAATGCAAATGGGATGTTCTTCAGGATGCATGAGCCATAAAACAGAAGTTAAGTGTAGAAAGATGGAAATCATACAAAATATCTTCTCTGACCACAGTAGAATTAAATCAGATATCAACAATAGAGAGCTCTCTGGGAAAGCGTCACACTGTCTGGCCAGTTTCCCCAAGCCCTTTATTTCCTCATGGTAGGGGAGGAATTATTAGCCCTACTGCTGGTGGCCAGGCCTCCCTTGCCTGGATCCAGAGGCCTGCAAGAGGCTGGGCCCTGTGGGCTCTTGGTCTGGGTCACAAGAAAGGTGCTGAGGTTTTTGTCTCCTCACAAAACTCCGCAGCCTCGATGCTAACTAGGCCTCTAGGAATCCAGCAACGTATTAACAGAAACTATTGTAAGCAGTAGAGCTTCTTCCCAGAAGGCAAGAATGGATTAAGATAAAAATGCCTATTAATATAACATGTAGGTGGAGGAGAAAAACTACTAGACTAAGAAAAAACAGATAGTTCTTTACCACAGTGAATGCCCATGACCCCAACTGGCTACCACTGTCACAATAAACGTGAAACTCTGGAGGTGTTTCCCAGCATGGGGTTCATAGAACATGGATTCCCAAAACTTTATGGGGCATGGAGAGCAGATCTTTTAATCTCTTCTCTCATAAGAAAGCTGAGCTGTCTTGAGAGCCTAACCGTCTTCTACCTCAAGCCTCTGTTCACCAACATTCTTTTTTTTTTTTTTTTTTCTTTTGAGACAGGGTCTCGCTTTGTAGTTCAGGCTGGCTCTGAGCTCACTATGTAGCCCAGGCAAGCCTCGAACTCAGCAATCCTCCTGTCTCTGCCTCCCGAGTGCTGGGATTACAGGCGTGAGCCACCATGCCCGGCACTGTGGTATGTGGTATTGATGGCTGGTGGGTGTGAGTCTCCACGCCCAGCGTTGTATGAGGTTACTGGGGATTGAACTCAGGACCTTGCGCTTGCAAGGCAGACGCCGGAACCACTGAGCTAACCCTCCGGCCTCACCAACATTCTTGAGGAACTGAGTGGCCCCAGGGAGGAGGGTCTTTCTTGAGCCACTGCTGAGGTCAAAGCCCAGGGTTCCTCTCCCTGAGCTGACTGCCTCTTGTCTTAGCCCAACACACCAGCTCGGTAAGACACAGGTGGTCCTGGGTTCAAACCCTGACCCTGCCTCTGGATAAAAGCGCAAGATTCTTAACCTCTACTGACTCATCCATAAAATGGGAACAACAGTCTCTGCTGTGAGCCAATAAGTCACACTTCCTGGCAGAATTCCTGGCTCCTCACAGGTGCTCCCTATAAGATGAGCCAACCTTAACTCTTCATGCTCTTCCACGGCTACAGGTCTAAGTGTGAAAGAAGAAACAATAAAGGGCCGACGAGGAAGAAGTCAGAGGCTACCTTCAAGGTTGTGGCTTCCTTAAGCAGGACACAAAATGAACTAACAATTTAAAAATGGGTAAACCGGACTATATTAAAATAATGAACTTTGAAGAACAAGATAAAATGACGGTGGGATGCAAAGTGGAGAGATTGCTCAGGCACTGAGATGTGAACAGGGCCAAGGCCATGGCAGGGGCAAGCAAGGTTTTATTTCTGTGGTGCTGGGAATTAAACTTAGAACCCAGCTAAAGCTGGGCAAGTGCTTTACCACCGAGCTGCAACCCAAACCCCTGCAGAGTGACTTTGGCAGAAGACTTTCTAATATATTCATCATTTGCTACCTGCCCCAGGACCCCGGGGGATGTGTCCCCTGGAGGCATTTGCCTGTCTGGGTGCCCAGGACTGGTTTCAGATCCTGAGATACATCTGGCTCTTTACATCCTCATGGAATCAACCATTTGCTCATGATTAGATTTTTGCTCTAATAATTTGTTCTTCGCTGGATACACAGGAGAGTAGTTACACCATCAATTACAGCAGTTCAATGTCAAACAGTATTAACAGCATATAATATGTCTGTGATGATACAGGGAAACTGATTTTGAAAGCTAGGCCTCATGTTCAGTGAGAAGACCTAAGACAGCTTTTCTTCAAATAAATGATAAGTAAAAAGCCCCGCAGGATTCCTTTTCAGTCGGAAATATGCAAATCTTAGCCACAGCTGACAGGAAATGTGTGATATTTACTCAGACTGCCTTTTAATGACGACTCACATTTTCAGTGCCATTGGTACCTCTGAGTACCTATTTGCAGGGTCACTTGAGCACTTCTCATCCTGCTGAGACTTTTTTACAGTTGGAATCCCGAATTAAAACTCAGAAACAAACGCTTGTTCGGTTTTTAGGCTGTATTTTTGCATTCTTGTCTCTATCAAAGCTGAAGTCAAACAAAGAGAAAATGCGGTTGTACACCTCTGTTTCTCACGCATATGCTGCATCAGTTTGCCATCCCCACGGCTCCTGTAATCAGACTACTGAGTAGAGGTGGGCCTTTTTTTCTAGAATGCTAGAAAATAAATCTTGCCGCAAGGGAAATACTGGAAGTGCTACGACTGAGCAAAAATTGATTACAAAACGGTAGGTAAACATTTGTAACCTAGACACTGGACTGTAGCCAGTCTCTGCTTGTACTGTTGAGTCCACTGCTCTTATATAAGGTGGAGTATAATGTATAGATTTAAAAACACTTAAAGGACATGCCACAGCTTTCTCAATATGCAGTCTCAGTGTAACAATTGGTATAAATTACCTATGTTCTGGGAGTTGTTTTTGATAACTGGATTTTACATTCAGTAGACATGCCAGTAAATTAGATTGCTGGTGTCACTGGTCAATCCATTCCCTCAGAAGAATGATATAGGAGCCATGCCACAGTACCAGTGTCCACTGTGCCAGTATGTGTTGGTGACAAGAGTGTATGCATAACACACACTATAATGGTCCTAAAATAACTGGGATCATTCTATTTTAAAGTTCTGAAAGTACCCTTTTATCTTGTAAATATGAGATTTTAAAAAAGAGTTTAAATTAATTTCTGAGTGACCCCTTATGTTTTATTTAACTCAAATCTGAAATTTCAATAACAATAGACAAGTCTCTTTGATAAGGACATCATCCAACTCAAAATGTGCCTAACACGACTTTGGTGTTATAACATTGTATTCTTTGAACAGCAGCAATAAAACTCTTTGCTTCTGAAGAATACAAGAGTATTCCATAAGCTTATGTCCTGCAAAACTTTGTGTCTTGCAAATTTTGAAGTCAAATGTGTGTAAGATAATATTCTATGTAAAATCAATAAATACTTTCTCTATAAAAAGTTAAAAGACACCATGATGAGACTCCAAAGGCAGTCCCACAGAGGAGCTTTTTGCAATAATATATCCAGAGAAGATTCAGATCCACGATATATAAAGAACCTTTTAAAATCAAAACTAAAAAGACCCAATAGAAAAACAAGCAATGAGACGTGAGTGATCCCTTAACAAAAGAGGGTGTCCAAGGTCCTATATGGTCACCAGAGGAAATTCAAATTAAAGCCACAGCATGATACCTCTTCCTGTCAGATTGGTTAACACGAAAAAGAAAGCCCCAGTTAATAACAAATATTGTTGAGGGAATAAGCAACTGGAACGCTCATCCATTGCTAGGGAAAGGGTACTGATATAGCCACTTTTGGAAAGCTGTCTGGTTCAATTTTAAAGCCAAGCATATGTATATCCTACAACTCAGAAATCACACTCCTAGTTGGAAGCCATTTTCCAACAGGAAGGCATCCATATGTCTGCTGTGTAAACATACGAACCTTGTGTATGGGCCAAGATGATAGCCACTGGCCACATAGAGCTACTTCAAACCAGATTTGTTAATTAAATTAAAATTTTAGTTCTTCAATTTCAAGTGCTCAGCAGTTACCCATGTTTAGCCCTTTGTCCTCTTAAAGATGCAGCTTGGGACCACAGCTTTACTTTGAAAGAGGGCCACTGTGTCTTCACTGTCTTCACTGGGCACAGTGCAGTGGGCTCCTTTCTGGGACACCTCCCCACTCTCATATGGGGAGAGCACTTGAAGCAGGGTCAGGAGGCGGAGGCCGTAGCCTTGCTCTGGGCTGTGGCTCAGTCTCCCAGGCGGAGCACAGGCAGCTGGGGCGGGGTGTGTAATGGGGATCTCACATCTGACCCCAAGGCAGGAAGAACAGATGCCTGAGTTCTGAACTGCATGTCCATCATGTGCTCATGCAGGGTCTAGACAGAGCTGGCACCCGCTGGAGGTGGTCCAATGTGCCACGCTGGCGCTGTCTGGGAGGGGAAAGATCTTCTTTCTTAGAGGGCCCTGCAGGGAAGTCTGAGCAGTTCTGTAGCTCTCACAGTAGGATTCAGACACGCAGAAGAAAGGACAGAATCAATCCTTACTGAGCACCTATGTGTTCACTAAACCCTCACGGTTACCTTGGAAACTGGATCTAATTATCCCATTTCACAGGGGAATAAGCGGAGGCTCAGATGACTCAAATACATTTACTCCACTGGTTGCTGACCTGTGTCTTTCTGCCCTTGCTATCATTGTGTGGTGCATTAGGCTCCATGCATTCCTATGCCCCAACCTCAACTCCAGTCCTAGGGGAGAAAGCCCTGCCATCCAGGCAGAGGAAAGTTCTGGAATGTGTCTCTAGAAAGATCTGTACTATAGAGGGAAATGATCTCCTGACATGGAGAAGAGGAAGGCTCATTTGGGGTGAGGGAGTGTCCCCTAGAAGCTGCAGGTAGAGCTGAGTTCCAGGGTGGCTCCTTCCAACGAGCCCGAGATAGAAACATCAATGCCCTGACCTGCTCCTGTTCAGAGGAAGATCCCACCCTCAACGCTTCTCAGGGCCCTTGGCTTAGAGATACCACAGGTGACAACTCTGGAAATCACAAATGGGGGTGGGGAGGCGTACGCTCTGTAGTCTAGGCTGGATTTGAACTTGCCCTGTTGCCAAGGTAGGTCTCAAATTTGTGATTGTTCTGCCTCAACCTCCCAGTACTGAGATTATAGGTGTGCACTACCATGCCCCGACCCTGGCAGGATTTTTAGTTACAGAAATGGCTGTTCTCCACTCTCCACTGACCCAAGAGTTACTCTTTCCTTTCCCAGCCCTCCATGTGTGTGCCCCAGTGACCTCACTGAGCTTTGGGTGCTGAGCAGCACCCCATACCACACCCCCATGTCCATCTTTAGCTCGATCCAGTTCTGAGCACCAATGTCCAGCTTTTTGCCTACATCTGCACTCCAACGTCTACACAGCCTTGCAGACATGACATGTGAAGACCTTCATCTGGACTTAGTCTCCACCAAACCAAACCTCTTCAGCTCAGCAGTTGGCATTTCCGCCCCTCTATGTGCTTAAGCGGCAAGTGCCCCCTTCCTAGTTTCATCCTGCTTTGTCTTCCCACCATGAGGCACATGATATAGTCATCACACTCTCCTTTTTGTTTTTGTTCTTTTGTGTGGTATCAAGGATCAAACTTGTGACCTTGCGCTTGCTGGGTGGGCAGCGATGCCACTGAGCTAAATCCCTGGCCCCACGTGATATATTCATTTGCTTATTCTTGTTTGTCTTCTCTGAATACATCAGCCCTATGAGCTGGAGCTTTTAAAGGCCAGGGGTTCCTGCTGCACCATGGACTTTCTGTCTGAGCCCTTGTGCTTTGGTCCAGCTGTAATTTAACTAACATCAAGCCTTGCACTGATTCACTCAGGGTGTTGTCTCAGTCCTACTGTGTCCCCCAGATTAATCTCTTCAATTTCCTGAGGCTCAGTTTCCTCATGTGCATGACAGACACAATGACCCTCCTTTGCAGAGCTTTGAGCACTGATCTGATCACCAGTGATACTGCATTTGATGCCCACAGCAATCCTCAGAGGTGGATATTCTTATAAGCTCCCATTTTACAGATGAGCAGGCTGAGTTGATGGGAAAAATGACAACTGATTCAGTCTATCTATTCCCTGCCCACTCTAACATCCAACTCAGCCGTGGATGGACAAGGGTTTGATGACACTGGCTAATGATCCTTGGGGAGTTCCTGCCTGTGTTTGGAGAGAGTCTAAGGTCACATTCAGACTCACTGGGGGAAATAGTGCTGCAGCTGATTAGTAATGCCTGCCCTGAGCACAGAAACAGTGAATTGTGGAGTGTGTCCCTTCATTTTCCTTCCTGGCCCTCAAGCCTGTGGACACAGTTCAGTCTCTTCAGCGGTATCTGTCACAAAGAGCCCAGCAGGAAACAATAGCATCTGGCTTGAAAGAGTTTGGATTTGAAAGGCCCCGTGTGCTGAAGGCTTGGTCCCCAGCTCAGGGCACTAATGGGAGGTGGTGGGACTTTTAGCGGGTGCTATTCATTTTAGGAGATGCAATCTAGTAGGGTGGAGCAGGGTCATAGCAGGAGGCATGCCCTTGAAGGAGATTCTGGGGCTCCAGTTGTCTCCTATCTTTCACTACAGGACCCCCCACTCTGTACTCCTTCCTGTGATGTTCTCCCTTACCGGATCCCTAACCAACAGGACCACATGACCAGGGACTGAAGTCTCTGAAACCAAGAATGAAGATAAAAACTTTCTGCCTCATTATCACAGGGTTTTGGCACAATGATGCAAAGTTATCTCACAGCTTGAGCCCCAGATTCACCTTCAGAGTCCTTTCCTCCTCTCTGGTCTTCCTCTCCATCACTAAAGATACTAAGCTGTGTAGACAAAAAGTGGCCCCAAACCCCAAGGCTTTCCAGTTTTGCGAGCCTCTTCTCAGAGCCTGACACCAGGCTGGACTCTCCTCCTTGGTATCTCAGATCTAGGCGTCAGATCACCAGAGGGGCATTACTGTATCCATTTTATAGATGAGTACGTTCAGGCCTCTGTAGATCGCTGCAGATCACAGAGCTGGAAAGCATCAGAACCCCAGCAGAACGCCAGCACTACTATATCACGCCAACTCCCAGGGAGATCCTGGCACCCAGGGACCCTGCCAGGCTGTGAGTTCTGCCAGCCTGTGGGCAGCCACCATGAGTCTGGAGGAGACAAGCCCCACTTAACTTCATGATTAGAAGACGCTTCTTTCTTTTTCATTTTGCTTTGCTACAGGCTCAGTCTCCCGTGGGGTCTCAAAGTCCCTCTTTCCCTGGATCTGTCTCAGAGACTGGAGGGAAGCAGGCTGACCCTGCCTCACGGGGAGCTCCGTGGAGCTGCCATCTGCTGGGCCACAAAGGGAAGGTTGTGAAACATCTGTTCTTGGGACTTGGGTCCCCATGGAGCCCTGGCCCACCCTGCCTCGCTGGGGCCTGAGGGAGAGGATCCCCCACCTCCACCCTGCCTGAGAAGCCAAGCTTATCTTCCTTCTTGCTCAGGGTTTGGGGCAGGCCCTCTAAAGCCTGGAAGATGGCTCTGAAACTGGCACCCGCAGGCAGAAATGCCGATTCCCTTCTGCAGCCACTAGGCCCCAAAGCCTCTGGTTTCCCTGGGTCACGTGTTCCCTTCCTTCCCTGTTCTTATTCTTACTCCTCCCTCTGCCTCATCTTTGCATCTGCCCAGTGGGGGCCAGTCAGGGCTGCTGAGGTGTCTCTGTGGGGGGCACAGAGGAGCTGGAATGCCCAGAGGGGGGTCAGGCTGCCCCCGGAGCCTGGCTTGACTAATGTCCACCCCACTCGTGAGAGGCCAGTGGATGACCCTCCTCCCTCGGTGTCTGCAGGGGCTGGAGGATCTGTGCCTGCAGCTGCTCATGGTGGCCCTGCTCACGGTGCCACTCTGCCCCCTAGCCCCAGCAGATGCGATCTGTGTTCTCTCTCCTGACCTTGTGAACTCTTACTTCTAGGAGCAAGGTCTTGCTTGGGGGAATTTCTTGGTTTATTTTTCTCTCTGGGGACTTGTTCAGTTGCCCTAATAAAACAACAAGAGTTAGGAGTGTGGAGACCCAACCAGGAGCAACTGGCTGCTACTGTAAATTCTGCAGTTTTTATGGGTTTCAGTGTCTTTACAGGGCCTGCTAAGAGTGCTCTGTGAGTGAGGAGAGTTATGGCATCTCCCAAGTTTCCTCAGTGTGCAGAATAGCTCCAGGCCTAGAAAGGAGCTGGCGAGGTGGCCCTGACTTTTAGGGTGCTTCCTGGAACTTCTGGGTTTTCTTCCCGAGCACCTCTGTGTTTGGTGTTTCCAGGCGTCCACAGCATCTGCAGTTCTGTTTCCCTACCAGAACCACGTGTGGGCCTCTGTGCTACAAGCTGGACAGGCTGCCTGCCAGGCACCTGTTTCATCTCCTCATTCACCAGCTTGTTCAACCATTCACTGAGCACCCGCTTGGTGCCAGCCCTGAGCTCAATGCTGGGAGGTATCAGGGAACAGGGCAGGCACAGTCTCTGTTTTCTAGAAATTCATCTCTACAGGTGGGCAACACAGGGCTGCTTAGGAAGTGAGTGATTTCTAGAATGGATCTGAAGAGGGCCTCGGATGGGGGATAAGTCAAAGCGATGGCTTCTGTTAGTCAGATGGACCAGCCTTCCAAGGACCAGAGAGCAACTCCAGAAGATTCTAGAAAGCTTTCCATAATCAGTACTCTCAGCCTCGACCTTTTCCAGACTTCTCCATTCCTAGATATTCCTGTCTCTCCGGCAGGGGGCAAGGGAGTGAATTGCAGCCCTGTGGGAGGCACACATCACCCATCTGTGGTCTTTCTTGGCTTTGGACTTACGCTTTCATTTCCTGATTGTGCCCCGGATGGTGATGACAGAGACAACACGTTATTGAACTTGTACCATCCACCGGAAATCATCTTATCAGCTCGTAATCCATACCCTCCTTGGGTTCCCACAGCAGCTGGGCTCCCCCTCTCACTACGGGAGCTACAGGAGCTGGAAGATCTGTGCCTGCAGGATCTGTAGTCCAGCTTGGCCTTGAACTCAGTACGGAGCCCGGGTTGGCTCTGAACTGTGATAGTCCTGCCTCAGGCTCTTGAACGGTGGGGTGCTCCCACACAGTGGTTGCTCAGTCAGGAGTGGCTGACTCCCCACACTTCTGACACACTCTGGACAGTGAACCCCACAACCAGCCCATTTCTCCCAGCATGAGAGGTGAGACCCCAGCCACATGGGGCATACCAGCTTCCTGCCTGCACGGCATCAGTCTCCTGGTGTTTGGAGATTTAGCAACTGGGGCTTTGACTGTTTGGAAACGGTCAAAGATGTTAGCTGCTCCTACCCCAAGAGGCAGGACAGGTAATAGATGGTGGGAATCTGAACAGCCGTTAGTGGGGGGACAAGATATTATTCAGTGACTTTGTGAGGTGCCCTGATCTCTTTCTCTATCTCTTACACACACACACACACACACGTGTGCGCACGCATGCACACACACACACACCACACTTATCAAGGAGAAAGCAGAGGGAGTTCACCTGTCATTTCGAATTATAAGAGGTGCTGGTGGTGTTGGGGGATCAGACATGATGGGAGAAAGCAGGTAGTTTCTATAGAATCTGGCAGCAGAAACTGGCAGAAGCAGAGCTGGTGGAGAGCGGGAAGGCTGCTCTCCGGGCCCCAGGGTACACCTGGCCGGAGCAGTAAGGAGGCCTGTACCAGGAAAAGAATCTACTGACTTCCTTGGCTGAGTGGTCTCTGAGCCTCAGGCCCGTCGGCTCCAGGGAACACTTCCTGTGGAGCCCCACACAGTAAAACATCCCCGCGGGCATGTTAGATGTGGGAAGAACAGCAGCTCTCCTGGCTCCCACGGAGGCTCGCACTGCGCATCATGTCATTAAAGGCTCTGAAAAGTCCCATGGTAGCAAAACTTTCTCAGTGAGGCTCATCCAGCCCTTCCCACACTTATTTGGCCATGCTGTGTGTGCGTGTGTGTATGTGCACGCGTGTGTGCATGTACACGTGTGTTTGATCCCATTCATATGACCCACACAAGCCCTGATCCATATTTTGCAAAGGGAGGACACCAGGGAAGGCTGAGGTGGGATTTCCAGTTTTCAGAGAGGATCTCAGAGATGCCAAGTTTCCTGCCCCGTCATGTCCGCCAGACCCCTGCAGCTCCTTGGCCAAACATCTCTCAACCCCAACTCCCGTGCTCTGTGGTTGACCCTCAGTGGTGGGAGGGTGCAGGGCAGACTTACAGGGGCAAGGGCGTTTGAAGGACATGTAATCCTTGGAGCAGAAGAGCGGAGCCAGCCTGCCCACGGGCACAGCTCTGACTTCTCGTCGCCACCACCACCGGGAAGGGCCCTCCACTCACCTGTGGAGACATAAACAGGCCGGTAATGGAGGCACCCACACTGTACCGCGTTCACTAATCCTGGAGGCTGGGCCCTCGTCTTTTCAGGTGCCAATACCTGGGGGTGAGGTCACCTTTGGTGGCAGATGAGCTCCCTGGACAGTGTGTGGAGTGTGGGCACCAGTGGGCTGGTGGGCGCTGGGCCCTGGGGGAGGCAGGGGCATCACTCTGAGTGGCCTGGAGTGGGGACTGGAGATTCCGTGGGATGTCCCTGGCTCACGGACCTGTGAGAGATCCCAATGTTTGGACACCTTTAAGGGCCCAGGGCCCAGGGCCCTTGGTGGGCTGGAATGACCCTTTAAGGTACCCAGTGTCCTCACTTCATGGTGAGCAAACTGAGACCCGGAGTGGGAAAGGGGCTGGTTCAGGGTCTCACAGCTGGCCTTGGAAGAGTGTTCATTGCCGCCTAACTCAGACCACGTTATTACTCTCACAACTTTAAGAGGAAGGTGCTCCTTTCCTGTGTGTGTGTGTGTGTGTGTGTGTGTGTGTGTGTGTTTCCAGGGACTGATCCCAGGGCTTCAGGCTGAACTACAGCTCTAGACTTTTTTTAAGTTTTTAATTTTGAGACAGGGTCTTATTGAACTGTAAATTGTCTCAGCCTCCCAGAGCCTTGGATTACAGGTGTGGACCACCACTCCTCACTTCCTAATTTTCTTTTTTTTTTTTTTTGGTGATACTGGGATTGAACTCAGGCTTCCAAAGTAGGCACGATACCCCTTGAGCTAAATCCCCAGCCTTCCTCCTCATTTTCATAAATAAGGAAGTTGAGGCTCAGAGAGGTCATGTAGTTTGCTAAAGGCCACACAGCTTCCAACTATAGGCTGCGACTACAGCCTGAGCCTATATTTTACTCACAAAATCCATATAGTCATCCAGCACACTCCTTTAGAAGGCACCTGATGTGTTAAATTACTGATTCAGAAATATTGGATTATGGAAGGAAAATGCCTTGTCCCATTTTCCCTGCTGAGCAGACTCTGTGTGCTGCCTGCACGTCTAGGGCAGTAAGAAGGTTCCAGCCATGTTAGCATCCACTTGCAGTGGAGGGAACATTTTCAAGAAATAACCCACCCTCTCATGCTGCTAAAGGTTGGAACAGGCTGACTCTCTCTCCTGCTGTCTCCAGGGAACAAAAGGAGGGAGAACAGGTCATTTCCTAGGCAGTGGGGCCACTTGGCTACAGGTTTAGGGGCCACTGAGCAGGGGACACTTGCAGGGGAAACCAGCAGTGAGCAGTATGGCCCTTCTAGATGCTGGGGCGGGTGACATCACTGTGGAGAGGCCGCTGAAGAGGCAGGTCCAGAGGTCCCATCCCCGCCTCCCTGAGGGACCTCTTTATTATCTATTTTTCCCTCCAAGGGGTCCCACATTTTGATGGGGTTCATGGACCAAAAACATGGTGCCAATGAGTTGGTCCTTCTATTTAAGAAAGGGCCAGAGACCTCTCTTTCAGGAGTCTGGCTCCCCAGTCTGATCCCCAGTGCTAGTATCAACCCAGCTGCTTCAGTGTGACTCTGGGTGAAGCATTTGATCTCTTTGAGGCTCAGGTCCGACAGGGGCAGATGGAAGAGGAGCTGCTAACTTGCTTCCAGAGAAGGGGTCTGCATGGATAGCCCTTGACCACGTGGATGCCCATTCTGTCCGGGCCCTGGGGACACCACTGACCTGGAGTCCCTCTCTCTGGTGGCCCCTTGCAGCCTCCTCCTGACACTGCTTAGCCTTCCCACTGTGAAGCCCTGCCCGGCCCAACACCCACTCTCAGTCTCCATGGAAACCAAGGGGCAGCTCTGACCTGGGGAAGTGTGGGTGGGAGGTGATCTCCCCAGCTTGCTGGGGATGGCTGCTTGGAGAAATGTGATTTCACACCAGAAAATTCAAGAGGAATCTTGAGGCCTGTGATCCTCGCTTTCTAAAAATACGTGGGCACTTGTGTCTGCGTTCACATTGGTGGGTGTGCCTGAGCGTACTGTGGTTGTGTGTGCGCATACACACGTGTGTCCAGGCACAGGGCTCTAAGTGGGCTGACAACTCATCTCTCTTGTTTTCATAGTGGCTTATGCCACGCCCTTGCGAAGCCTTCCGCAGTGGCCCAGCGTGCTCAGGTGCTGGTCTCTTGTCACAGGCTACACTCTGAAGCGCCTTCTTACTCCCTGCTGAACCTGCACAGTACAGGTGTTTAACAAGTGCATGCTGATTGCACTTCCTCCACCGCTGCCGGTGGTGGCATCTGATGCCATGGAAACACTGCCCTCCAGGTCCCGCCTCTCCTGGGGAACCCCGTGGGCTCCCCTCGCCTGTGACTCTGAGATGAAGACTGGGGCTTCTGAGAGTATGGGAAGGGGGGATGGGCCTTCCAGGGAAGGGGAGCCCCGAGACTGCCTTACATATGACTTTCAGTGTTCAGTGTGGAAGTCTGGAGGACGCTGTGTAAGTTCCTAAGTGGCTCAGGGGCCTGGCAAGGGGTAGACACTCCCACACTGGGGGCTTTCTGGACGCTTGGGGCCTCAAGTGTGGCTCACATGGAGCAAACATTTGCCAAGTGTCAGGTTGTGACCAAAGTGCTACTGTAACAGACCCTCTGGGGTAGGAAACATCATTCCCATAGTGCAGATGGAAACACTGAGGCTCAGGGTGATAAGCTGCCCAAGGTCACAGTGAAGGGATGAAGAGCTGCGGGGAAGCACGGCCAGCCCCAGGGGCCCTCAGTCACTGCCAGGGACCCCACACACAGATTGCTGTCCTGGCGTCTGCTTCCTGGACACAGTGGCTGCCTCACTCTTCCAGGCTGCTGTCTGCTGCCCCTGGCATGTCATTCCTTCTTCTACCTGGCAAACTCCTATGTAGCTGCGATCAGCCAGCTCAAGAGATTCTTCTTGACTGGTGCAGACGGAATGGTCATTTCGGCTGGGCTTCTGCAGCACACGCACACCCTTCCAGGTGAACTCTGTTGAAATTATTCTAGACAAGCAGCTCTTCAGGGGAACTGAGGGTTGGTGTGGCCCTGCAAACTACACTGGCCTGGGCATGGAGGGAAATGTATGTGTGGAAACAGGGAATAACCCAACCGTGGCTTGACGCCAGCGCACCTTGACGTGTCAAGGCCGCCTTTGAAAGACACTCAACCTGCTGAGAAGCAAGCCCTGGCAAAGACCCGAGATTCTCCCTAGACACCTGGTCGCTCTGATGACAGCAATGCCCGCATCAGCCAGGACCTCCGCTCTGTGCATCCTGCAACACAATCAGCACTTTACACACACTCTCTGGCTGCAGGCCAGGCAACCCGCCCCAGCTTAGGTCCACTGGTGTGTTTACCAACTGCCCGTAATGTGTTCCACAAAATCCTTGAAAAATAAAATGGGCTCTGTGGATCTAAAAGCAGAAACTAGACGTTCCACCTAGCTACTTCTTCCTTCCCTTCCCTATTAGAGGATTCATCACGGTCACAGAAAAGGCACTGCCTGATGGCGTCAGACCTGTCAAAATCTCCAAGGCAAAGGAGCTGGCTGTGGGCATCCACGTAAGCACGTGTCCTCTCTGGTTTCCCTCCGTGGGACCAGAGCTGGGAAGACTGAGTGAGGAGGGCAGTGACAGGTGGGCACATGGGTGAGGGGGGCTGGCTGGGCCGAGCGTGGGCACAGCCCGAGGTCACTGCTCCCCTGCCTGCCTTTCTCTCTGAGCCCAGCACCCGAAGCTTGTTCCTGATGGTGACTCATCTCCAACTGGATTGTCTGGCTGGGAACACGGGGTGGGCGGGCGGCGCTCCAGGCTTTGAAGCGGCTGAATGGTGTGTGGCAGGTTCACATCATCTGTACTCCCCTTCCCGTCCCTGCTCCTGGAATCCCTCCACTCTGGTTCACGGTGACACTCAGGCCTGCAGAGTGGGCATGTGAAGGGGGCACCTGGCTCTCCCCGAGCGCAGACCCGTGCGGCCTCACGGGGGAGGACGGGGACGGGCTGTAGGCGTGGCTGGCCTTGTGACTGAGGCCAGGTGACGTCCCGCCCTGGGTCCTAGTCGGCTCACTAGATCCTGGAAACAAGTCTCCACTGTAGGGACGACAACCGAGATGCCGAAGAGTGAGGAGGGGGGACGGGTAGCGAGCACGGGCCCTGGTAGGGCTCCTGGGAGGGAAGTGACATCACCAGCTTTTGTCCTTCTGGGGCGGCGTAGAGGGCTCAGGGGCAGCTGTTCCAGGTGAGCGCGGGAGACGGACCGAAGGCTGGGGCTGCATGGAGCCAGCGGGGACGGCAGTGGGAGGCCGCCTCACTGGGTCTGGTGTCCACGCGAGGCCCTGCTAGCAGGCTGTGGTGCGCACGGAGTCCCTGAGTACCAGGCTTTGCCGCCAGAGGTGAGACACATGGTGATGGGAGGTCTGTTAGGTGACAGCGGAGGTGGCGCAGAGGCAGCTGTGCAGGTGAGACTGCACGTTGAGTCTCAGCAGCTGCAGGGATGGTGACAGGTAAGCGGAGGCCAGAGGAAGCCAGCCAGCTGGGCAGATACCTGCGGTGGGGAGGGCGGCAGTGGCGGGGGCCAGAGGGGCTCCGGAAGGAGGCAGTGGACAGGGCCAAGGCCCGAGGCAGGAGCACGCAGGGCGGGCTCGAGGGAGAGATGGGTCCGTGCAGAAGGTGAGAAATGAGAGGTGCGTGGGTGATGTGTGTCTGCTTGAGTGCCTGACAGACGACAGGGATGGGAGTGTGGAAACTGCTAGTCAAGGTGGCCCGGACTACCTTCGTGTCCCTGGCACCTAGCACGGTGCTCGAACGCAGGGCGTGCTCAGCGACTACTGGAGGTGCACATGGCTTCCGGTTCCTCGGACCTGTGGATGGGCACGTGACAATCCAGAGCCAGAAGCGAGCCAGGAATCCCAGGGACCTCGGGCAGGTACACTGTGTCCACCTGAGCCAGGCGGGGTCTAGCTTGTAGAGCATGCGGGCTGGGCCCCAAGCAGCGGAAATCCTTTCTGCCGTCCCAGGCAGCTCTTTATGTGAGGCTGCGATCCAGCTGGGAACTTCCCCAACGAAGAAGAACGGTCTTTGGCAAGTGCTGATACATCATGCAGTGTGTGTCCTTGGTTGAATGCAAGAATGAATGAATCCAGAAGTGGAAGAAAGAAAGAAGAGAAAGAGTAAAAACAATCACAAAAAAGATGGACAGGAGACCCTGAAGTTTGCTAACAGGCAACTTGGTCCTCACATTAGAAAAGGGATCTGGGGGCGAGACAGCGTCTGTAGCAAGGAGGACTTCTGTCTCCATACAACATCTGGCCACATGTGTGTAACACCAGAGTAGCCTAGATGTACTTGGAGGCTTGTGGGTCTCCATGGTACCTTAGTTTACTTGGAGCAGCCCTCTACAGAACCAACTGCTGCCCTTTCCCACCACTGTTATGGGCCCAACGTAGAAGGCTTCATTTCCTATCTACCTCCATATGCCAGGCCCTGTGTAAGCTGGCAAATAAGTCCTGACAAAATATAAGAGAAGCTTGGTTCAGGCTTCCAAACCCTCTTAACAGACACAAGCATTATTTACAGCAGGAAATATAAGAGGGGATCTCAATGTTGTCAGCAATAAGAGAGGAGAGACTGAGCAAATTATGCTACCCACTTAAAATGGAATATTATGAAGCCATGAAATCATGTTTTTTTCAAGAACTTTAATAACATAAGGACTTTTAGCATACTATTAAAAGAAAAAAACTCAAGCTTTTAAAAAATCAGGTTATAGAACGGTGCATACACCTCTCTTACTTTGTAAAAGAAAAAAGCCCCTAGAGAATAGATTTATACATAGCAAAAGATTAGAAAGGAAACTGAATATAATGTTCACAGTCATTGTGCTGTCTGGGCAGAGGTGGGATTAGGGCGGATTTTTATGTTCTTTATAGTTTTACAATCTTCTAAATCTTCTGCATGAACATGTATTACTTTTATAACAAAAGATAATTAAAATGAAGCTTTGGATAAAAACCTTGGTGCTAACTAAATAAAATACAATTCTGTAAATAAGTCAGTAAGATTTAGCTCACTGAAAAATGTAAAGCTAATTTAACTGCTTTTTGAACATGTCATGTTATTGAAAATATTTTAAAAAGAGAATCTCTTTAAACTTAGTAATAAGAAGCCTTATTAAATTATTACAAAAATAATCTTCAAAATTTTTAACTTTCATCCAATTGTCCCTGATATTTGAGCAAGTCTTTGGCTTTGTATTTGAGACAGGCTCTCATGATGTAGCCCAGGCTGGCCTCGAACTCACTATGCAGTCCAAGGTGGCCTTGAACTTGCAATCCTCCTGTCTCAGCCTCCTGCGTGCCAGGGTTACAGACACATGCCACCATGCCTGGCTTAAGCAAGTGTTATATGCCAAATATCTGAGGGAATGGTTTCTTCCATACACTGTAATGTTTTGTTTCCAATCAATCTATATACTTGACAAAAATAATAACAATAATAGACTTTGTGTTTATAAGACACTATAAATTTTCCAAGCATCTGGTGCTGAGTACCACAGGGCACAAACAATCCAAGGTCCCGTCTTGTGAATCTTGGATGATTTTGGTGAGGGAAGGTGATAAATGACTGAATAAAATAAATAGATGTTGGAGTGAGAAATGCAATGAAGAAAAATAGACAGAGTGGAGTAGGTAACGAATGAGAGACTTCTCTTTTAAATCAATCAGCTGTTAAATAAGTTTGATTATGTTTGAAGAGGAAAAAATGAAGGTGTCTCTAAAAGTTCAATAGCTTGTGGACAATGAACATGTCCCTTTTCAGTTCCCAGTCATAAAAACGACTGAAGCTCTTCACAGAGGGGTCATCTCAATAACTAATGATATGTCACTGAAATTATAATGTGTTAATTATTAATTTTAAAAACTCATACAAAATTCTGATGAGTCATAGTGATGTTTAAGTACTCTCTGCCCAGCAGAGGTGCTCACTGAAATATGTGGGCCCCCCATTTCAGAGAGCTACTGTAAGTTAAAGAGAAAATGCTTGTGCTTAGGAAATGGTGTGTGTGTGTGTGTGTGTGTACAGTGCCTGTTCATGACAGTCAGGGGAGGGCCTCTGGACATTGCTACATGCTGTCCACACACCATTTCTTCAGTTCTCACGGCCACTTGGAAGGTGTATAACATTTATTCTCATTTCACAACGGCCCTGAGGTGGGGAGAAGAAAATCAGAGCCCAGAATCAAGCCACGTCCCTAGGCTTCTGGCTCCGAGCAGCTGGACCCTCAGCCACAGTGCTATGTTATGCTCGCTTGCCAGGAGGCCCTGGAGCCCCCCAGACCTCAGTTTCTCCTTAGGAAATCTATGAGTGGATTTATGGCTTCCGGGTCCTCACCCTGAGCTTGGTGTGGTTCCAGGGCACAGGGAAGGGTTCAGGTAACTCCCCTGGAACTGTCCAGCTGTGATTTTCAAAGACTGATGATCATGCCTCTACCCGACACGGTCCCTATCAGCTGTGCTCCAAATCCTGTGTGAACCAGTAGACACAGCCCAATTAGTTTCTGATTAACTCCTTTGGGATGATGAAGGCTGAGGGCTATGGAAGATGCGGGGAGGTGACATCCTGGTGTGTGAGCAGGGAGGGAAGGGAAAGAGAGGGGTCCTATGTAGAAGGAGCCCTGAGGAGGCACTGGCAGTCTTAGCAGGTCCCCCTCCCCCACCCCCCGACAGCATATGGACCTTTCCTGACTCTTCCTCCACTCCTTTTTTTTTTTTTTTGTAGTACTTGGGATTGAACTCGGCCCTTGTGTTTCTAAGGTTGGTGCAGTACCACTTGAGCTAAGTCCCAGGCACCTTCACCCTCTGTTTTGAAAAGGAAGGTCATAGGTGGCAGGAATCCACCTGAGTGCCCACAAGCTAGTTCTCTGCTATACCCTCTGTGCCACCCCAAGGAGTCCCATATCCACCCTCCTGTCTAGTTTTGAGGGCAGAGCTGCATAAATCAGACAGATCACTGCCTGGGGACTGTCCAGCTCTTGAGTTCTAACCTCCCAGGCCCCAGATCTTTCTGTTCTGGGCTCATCATTTCTGGGTGCTGCAGGGCTAGTTTCCTGGATGCACATATCACGGCAGCAAGGAGTCAGGACTGGCACCCCTCAGTGCTCTTGGTAGTCTCCCTGTCCTAGTGGCAATTGCTCCTCTCCCTGTTGCACCCTGCTGCCCTTTTGAACCAACACCAGTGGCATGTCCAAGCCACCAGACAGCCTGACCAACCATGGGGAAAACAATCCTCCTCATGCTCTCAAACTGGGAGAAAGAGGGCTGTGTACAATCTCCTGTGCCCAGCAACAGCGGTCTGTGGGGTGCATCTGCTGGGGGCAGCAGACCTCAGGCGAGGCAAAGAGGAAAAGGACCTTACCATCTAATGAGGCTTTTCCAACCTGAGGGTGAAAGTAGGCTAGGGAGGGGACACCTAGACTGGAGGCCCGAGAAGGGGCGGGCCTCAGGAGTAAGTTTTGTTTTCCAGTGAGACATGAACAGGGCTTGGGGGATTGAAAGACCTCTTTGGAGGGAGTGGGACAGCAGGAAAATTTACTTTGCCTCAGCATCTGCTGGCACTGGACATTTCATAAAATGACACCTGTAGACAAGTGCAACTGAGTACTGGCTGTGTGCCAGGCACCCCAGGAGAATAATTCCACTTAATCTTTCCGATTTGCCTTCCTCAGGTTTCAGATGAGGAAAGTGAAGCTGAGACAGGTTAAGTGTGTCGCCTAAGATCACCCAGCTAGGTCAGTCCAGGCTGCCTCTTGGTTTCGAACCCCTTAAATATTCTGCTCACAACAAAATCCTGTCTACTTTTCAGGGGAGGAAGCTCAGGCACAGGGTGAAGTCACTGGTTCCAGGGGAACAGCTGGAACGTTCGAGCAGAGTTCCGAGCCAGCCGCTCGGCAGGTGCTGGGGCTACCAGGGCCAAGAGCGTGGAGCCCCTGCTTCTCACCTGTCACTTGTGCCCTGGGCCTGGTGCCTGCGCGGTTCAGGGAGACAACTCTGGGTTCCCACCGCCCGACAGCCGCCAGGCCACGAAGTGTGTGGGGGCCAGAGGAGCGGCCCACGGAGGCAGCCAGTGGCGGGCGGGTCAGCCTAGGGTCCCTCTGATGGCGCGCAGCAAAGTGTGCCCCAAAGAGAAGAAGGTGTGGCAGGGAGCTCCCTCTCCCGCTCGGTGCCGACAGGCCAGCGCCGTGGGCGCCAAGCAGGGCTATGGCGCGGGTGACCCTCCGGTCGGAGGGTCCAACTTCCTGGCTCAAGGCAGGTGGGAGGAGGGTTCAGGCTCAAACTCTGCAGAACCCCGGACCATTTCCTCTCCCCCCTAGTTTCTCCAGTGGGTTGCTCAGGATTCCCATAGACCGAGGGCGGCCCCCCCCCCGTACCCCGTGTCCGGGCGGCTCGGGGTCCCGGCTGGCTCCGCGCGCAGCGGCTCTGCCGGACCGCCCATCCGCCAGCCCCGCGCCCGACGAGGCTCCGCGCGGCGCGGGCCCGGTGTGTGCGTTCGCGGCGCCGCCGCAGAGCCCGGGGAAGCGGGCCAGGACCCTCCCGCCCCTCCCGGCGCCGCCCCGGCCCCGCGCGCCTTACTCGGCCTGGCCGCCGCGCTCCGCTCCGTGCGCCGCAGTGCCGGCTCCAGCCTGGGCTCCGGCTCGCGTCCCCGCTCCGGCTCCCGCTCCGGCCCCGCTCCGTCCCAGCTCGGCGGCGCTGCGCTCGGGCTCGGCGTCGC
The DNA here is from genome assembly GCA_004025085.1 of Thryonomys swinderianus. Lineage (NCBI taxonomy): Eukaryota > Metazoa > Chordata > Mammalia > Rodentia > Thryonomyidae > Thryonomys > Thryonomys swinderianus. The sequence continues at coordinate 19,799 of PVIC010009237.1, read as the reverse complement.
GGGGGGCGCGCAGGGGCGGGGCGGGGCGGGCGACGCGGGGCCGGGCAGGGCCGAGCTGACCCGCCGCCCGCGATCCGGCTGAGGAGGCGGCGGCTGCCGCTGCTCAGCGCTCCGCCCGGCCCCGCTGCCCTGCCGCAGCCCCGCCGCAGCCCCCCCGACCGCCCGTGTCCCCGCGCCTCCGCCCACGCCACCGTCACGGCGGGGCCCCTCGGCGGCGGCGGCGCGGCTCCCGGGGCCTCGGCACCCCGCCGCGTCCCGGGTCACTCCTGAGCTGGGGCCCGGGGAGGGGGAGGGCCGCGCCGCGCCCCTGTGTGCGCAGACACCCACGCGGCGCGGGCGGGCGGGGCGGCGAGGAGGCCAGCGCTCCAGCCAGACGGAAGGGCAGGACAGACGCCCGGACGGGAGCGGAGAATGGACGTACAGACACACTAGCAGAGCCGGGTGGACCAAACACATATCAGGGAAGGACAGCCAGACAGGCTGGACAGAGGCAAGGCTGGGCCCTTGGGCAGAGGGACCATGTCAGGGCCCGAGAGCAAAGCGAAGAGCGGCAGGGAGAGGGCGGCAGGCGGGCCCAGCAGGGCCCGCTCCTGTTCCGAGTTGCGGGTGAGTTCTGGGGTGCCAGGGCGTCACGTAGTCTTGGCCGAAGCCCCCCACGGAGTGGTGGGCAGGCCTGTTTCACCCTGGCCCACCCTGCGCCCTGTGCCTCACTCAGCCCCGGCAGAGAGGCCTGGTCTGTGGTGTTGCCCGGCTCTCGGGAGGGACCTGATTTCCAGTGCCGCTCTGCCCCCTCCCTACTTTGGATCCTTGAGCAAATCCTCTCCCATTCTCCAGGCTTCCTTTTTTTTCACTGCTGTAGAGGGACCCTTTAGTGCACCCTTAGTACTTTGGGGTGCTGGGTAGTTACTTGCTTGGGGGTCACACGAGGGCAGTTTCTGGGTGCGGTCCGACTGGCACTTGGTAAATTTGATGAATGGATGAACGACACTGTTACCTGTCTCTCTTATCGTCCCTCTCCAAATTTCTTAACGAGCAAAATGGTGTTTAAAGCGGTAAGGAGACTCAAGGCCAGGTTTCAAAACCCAAAAGCTACTTGAAACTGGTTCTCCAAAGTCAGACAAGATGACTAAGAGCTGAGCGTGTTGATGAGAAAGCTCGGGAAGCAGAGGAGCCCTGGGGATGATGTGGAAGGGAAGTGCCAGTCCTGCGGGGAGGGTGGGGCAGAGCGGGCTCCCTGGTGGAGACAAGCCTCACTCTACCCCAGCTCTACCAGGCACGGGGTGGAACTTCCCTGGGGGCAGGAACTGTGATTGGGGGCAGCTGTGTGATCAGGACCTGGGTAGGGAGGACCGAGGAGCCCTCCCTCCAGCCTCCTTGGCAACCGTTTGTTCTGGGATCTGCCTCTTCCTGTGCTCCCCCCCCCCCGCCCGCCCAGGACTCAGACTGGCGCATCCCGGCCCATTTGTTCTGGGGACATCTGTAGGGTGCAGGTGATGGGGCCAGAGCAAAGGGAATCTTCTGTGAGGGTCCTGAGAAAGGGGGCCGCAGAGCCCCTTTGTTCCACTCCATTTACTTTCTAGATGAACAAATGAAAGATGAGAGAAGAGGAGACAGGGCAGGGCGGGAGGGCAAGGACTGGAGGCTCTTGAGACTCCCGGGCTATAGCTGTGTACACAGGATGACCTTGGTCTCCCTAAGCAGGCGTTCGTTGGTCCTTCTGTGTAGGGTGGATATCGTAGTTCAGTGGTTTTACCTGTAAGCCATCCTTGCTGGCAAGGTTGCACATGTGTTTCGTGGCAGTGGTGGACCTGCTTGTTTCCTTAGACCTGGAACTGGTGTCCAGTGTGCCTGGTAGTGCTGGATCTGGCTTTAAGGAGTTGGATTCTGCCTGTTTGCCTACCCGTCCCTCTGTCTGTCCACCTATCCATCTATTCCTACGTACCATCTATCCTCTAATACTTAGTAGTATAGGATGCTTGGAAAATACTAAAAGGGGAAAATAAAAACCAGCCACTATTAATACTGATCTTTCTTTCCAAAAGTTCTTCTTAGTTATGGAGTTCTACGAACATACTTAAATGAAGTGAGCTTGCTGACTAAGACATTCCCACACCTCTCTTAGGATGGCTGTCTAGCATTGTATGGCCCTGATACCTCCAAAAAAAATAGTTTATTTAATCACTCCCCTATTGCTGGGCATTTGGTTTGTGTGTTTTCTACACTTATAGATAACACTGCAGTGAACATGCATATATTTTGAGATGTTCTATATGGATTTATATTGATAGGCATCTTTTAGGTACCAGAGAAACACTAGATGCCATCTATGTTTATAGGGTTTGTATCTGTCATGATCTCAAGCTACTGGGTGTTCTGTAAGTCCCAGAAAACTAGTCACCCTGCAGACTTTTCTTGTCCTTTGAGATGCAGATGAAGCGGGCGGGGTGGGGGGGAGGTCAGTTGCCATCCCTGGGGTCATCCTCCAGTGGTGCACCTGAACTTTCCTCCAGGGTAATTAATGGAAGAGAATGCTATGCTTCCATTAATCAACTTCCATTAATCAACTCATTCAGTTTTCCATTTATTTGACCGGACTAAGGCCTCTTTGGTTTTCATTGTTCCTCTTATTATAATTAAATTGTAGGGATGGGAACATAGTAATGAATCAGATGCAGGCTGTGCCTCTGGGCCAGAGTTCCTTCTGCGCTGTGACGATTGTATTAATTGTGTGAGGAGGTGATAGGAGGTGACTTAGTAATGACGGGGTTGTGCACTCAATGCAAGTGGAGGCGATTCTGAAGGATTTAGGAGAGTCAGGCAGGCAAAAGGGATGAGACTCGTGCTCCATGTAAGGGGAGCACGTAGGAAGGCCTGGGGGGGGTACAGGCTGTGGTTACTTAGAACCAAAAGCTTTCCCTCTTTCATTTCTTCACTTGACCCTTTGTTTTTGGCCATGTGCTGTTTGGCACAGGGGCCCGTGTCTAGGGCTTTTCAAGTCAAGGCGGAGTGATGAACACTTATTCTGAGGGTGAAATATACATGCCTACTTTAGGGAGAAGGGAAGGATGGGCAAGAAGGCTTCATAGAGATCTTTAAAGCTGGACTTGAGGTGGAACTGGGCACATGAAGCAGAGATGGCCACTCTTTGAACATGTGCAAAGGCCCAGAGATCACGTGTTCATTCACTCACTGATTGTGGCATCACTTCTACAGATTTGTACCGAGTGCCAACTGTTTGTGTACTCTACAGGGTTACAAAGTGAACAGTGATGATATTTACAGTCTAATGGAGTGTTTTAGTCAACTTAAGCTAAGTTATGCTTTAGTGACAAATAACTGCCAAATTTCAGTGGCTTATGACAACGAGGGTTTATTTTTAACTCGTGTTATATGTTCATTGCTGCTGGCAGAGAGGAGCGACGGTAGAAGCATGTGTTCTTCAAGTTGCTGATTTTAACTGGCACGTGTCTCATTCACTCATGTTTTATTTGACAAAGTGAGTCAGCTGGCCGAGCTTGACGCCAGTGAGTCAGAGATCTGTAATCCGGCCACAGCAAAGGGCAGTGAGCATTTGGACCAAGAAGACAACCTACCCTGGCTGAGGAAAGAGTAATAGCTTCATAAGACTGGCAAGTATGGCATGAGTGCCGATGTGACAAGGAGGAGAGAGGATGAAGAGAAATGAGATCACACAAGCCCTTGGCTGCCTGGATAAGACTTTGGGCTCTGTGAAGTGACATTGGAGAGTCACTGAAGGTTTTCGCCAAGAAGTTGTAAGCAAGGAGGTACTGGAACTTATTTGCACATTAAGTAAACCAATTCAGAAGCAGGAAATGGGGGGAAGGTTTAAAACTAGAGATGGGGAGACCAGCCGGGAAGCTGGGGAGACTGCATACTGTGTTTGGAGGTGGTCTTTGTGTTCTCTGAAGATATATGTGCTGTAGCCCTGGTCCCCTGTGTGGTAGTATTATAGGTAGAAAAGCCAGCTAGACATATGTAGGCAGATAGATAGGGCCTGCTCTTGAAAGACTTACAAGAAAAAAGGAGACCAGATAGCAGTGACCTATAGGCCTCATTCTAGGATGAAAGGTCAAGATCCAGATCCAGATTCTCTTTGGAATGCAGTAATTTTAAGTTCCCCAGAGAATGGGCCAGAACTTTGAACCACCTGGAGGAGTCTCCTGACAAGAAAGACCCTCTAGGGCTTGACTTCTCATTGGACCCTATTCAATCAAAGTTGCTGAAGTAACTGTGCTTGTCATTTACCCATTGGTTAACTATGGTTTGTCCATTTCTTTCAGATCTTATTGGAAGCCCCCACTGTGCTCATTGGTTAATTGTAGCCCGTCCACTTTTTAAAATCTTATTGGTAGCCCCCTATTTCAGACCCGCCTCACCTCATGGCTTTACTCCATAAAAGCCCTCTAAAAGTGAGGTAGGGGGGTTACCCACTTTCTGGGTTCCCCCTTCTGTCTCTCTTAAGGCAGAAGCTTTCTCTCTCAATAAAATTTTCCTACTCAAACCTCCATCATTCCTAAAATTCATTCTTCGATTTTTAGAGAACACGAACTAGCGTTTCAGGTGGGGAGTTAGGCCTTAACTCTCCTGCATCAGCAGTACTAAGGGGCTGAACCTTTCGGATGTGGGGCCAAGGTGATGAAGTTATTGTGGTCACCGCCACCCTTGGAAGTGATTCGTGTCTTTGAAGGACCCCAACTACCTCTCCAGCAGCTGTGTGTTGTAAAGTGAGGTTACCCTGTGAACTTTGGCCCTTTGGCATCTTCCTGTTTCCCATCTGGCCTCTTTGTCGTGTTGTGAGACAGCCAGAGGGGCCCTCAACAGAGGCCAAATGATGGTGATGCACAGTCTTGGACTTCCAGCTCCCAAACTGTGAGCTAAAATACAATTCTCTCCTTCATGCATTTGAGTATTTTATTATATGGACAGAAAATAGACCCAATATATCATAGTAGAGAGAAGGAAATGGGCTCAAACTAAGGCTGGAACAAGTAGAGAAAGAGAGAAGGAGATTCAGGAGATGTCAGAGAGGTTTGATAGGCACAGTGTTCAATGAGTATTTTAAGAAGAATGAATAAATAAGTGAGAGAAAGTGTTAGAACCTTGTATACTGATGAAGTGACCATTGAATTGATGGCTGATAAGGTGACAGAACGTGGCTCATTCTTTCAACAACTTTGTTGTATTTTTTAAAAATTACTTTTTCCTTGGAGTTCAGTTCTGTGATTTTGATAAATGTGTAGAGTTATATGGCCATACCCAGAATTAAGGTACTGAGCACTTCCATCACCCTGGAATTCTCTCATGTGGCTTCTTTGTTAGCCATGTCCTCCCTCCTCCCCAACTCCAAGCAGTTGCAGTCTATCCTCGGTTGCTATAGCTCTGCCTTTTCAGAATGTATAAATGCGTCACATGGTATGTAGTCTTTTGAGTCTACCTCTGTCATGGAGCCCAGTGCATTTGAGATTCACCTACAGTTTTCTTTCTTTGTGATGGACAGTATTGTTTTGTTATTTGGCTTTACCAGAGTTGGTTTATCCATTTGTCTTTTCCATTTGGGCTCTGTAACAAAACACCATAGTTGTGTGGCTTATAGATAACAGAAATTTATTTCTCATACGACTGGGTCTAGGAAGCCCAAGGTCAAGATAGTGGTGGACTTGATGCCTGGTGAGGGCTGCTTCCTGGTCCACTGATGGAACTTTCTAGCTGAATCCCCCATGGTGGAAGGGAAACTTCGGGTCTTTCTTTTATAAGGTCATCAATCCCCTTCATAGAGACTCTGGCCCCATTACTTAAATAACCTACCCTGAATCTCCACCTCCAAATAACTTCACATTATGTTTTAGGTTTCAACATATAAATTTTGGGAGACAGAAGCGTCTATAGCCCAACACTATTTCCTAGTTGAGGACTGTTTGGTTTATTTCTAGTTTTATGTTACAAGTACAGTTGCTATGAGATAGCAGTTTAGGTTTGTGTGTTAAAAAGGTTATTACTGGGCCGGAGGGTTAGCTCAGTGGTTCCGGTGCCTGCCTCGCAAGCGCAAAGTCCTGAGTTCGATCCCCGGTGACCACATATAATGCTGGGCGTGGAGACACGCCCACCAGCAATCAACACCGCATACCACAATGCTGGGCGTGGTGGCTCACGCTTGTAATCCCAGCATTTGGGAGGCAGAGACAGGAGGATTTCTGAGTTCGCGGCGGCTTGCCTGGGCACCATAGCGAGCTCAGGGCCAGCCTGAACTACAAAAGTGAGACCCTGTCTCAAAAGCAAAAGCCAAAAAAAAAAAAAAAAAAAGGTTATTACTTATCTTGAGTATGTATTGTAAACTCTAGGTCCAGTGGTAAGTGTATGTCTAACTTCATAGGAACTGCCAGACTGCTTTGTGAAGTGGCTGGACTATTTGATGCCCCTCGTGTCAATGCTTGAGTGTCCTAGTTGTTCCATCTGCCCTGAAGTCTTGGGTATTGCCAATCCCATTCTAATAGGCATCTGGTGGCAGCTCATGTGGTTCTAAAATGCATTTTCCCAATGATCAGGGATGCCTAACATCTTCTGTGTGCTAATTTTTTAAATTTGAGACAGGGTCTCACTTTGTAGTCCAGGCTAGCCCTGAGCTCACTATGTAGCCCACACAAGCTTCAAACTCAATAATCCTCCTGCTGGGATTACAGGCGTGAACCACCATGCCCGGCATTGTGATATGTGATACTGATTGCTGGTGGGTATGAGTCACCACACCTGGTATTGTTATATGTGTTTACTGGGGATCAAACCAGGGACCTTGCACTTGCTAGGCAGGCACCAGAACCACTGAACTAAATCTCGGTCCTCCATGTGCTTATTTGCCATACATGTATCTTCTTTGATGAAATACGTGTTCAAAATTTTTAAAAATTACATTGTTTTCTTAATGTTGAGTTTGGAGAGGACTTTATATTCTGGATATACTTTGTCAGATATTGATAGCCTATAGCTTGTCTTCATTCTCTTCCAGTGTCTTTCTTAGAGCAAAAGTTTTTTAAATTAATTGATTTTTGGGGTACATTTTATATACACATCATGATCACAGTCAACATTGAGAATTTGTACCAGTATATAACACAACTTAATTCTCATTTTTTCCCATTCCCCTGCCCCCCTACATCCCTGCCCCCTATATACATAAGCTTTGTTTCCTTTTTTTATCATCACATTTTTTCTTTACCCACATACTTACTCCTACCTGCCTTTACCCTTTGAATATTTTCTATTTCACAATATCTATCATACAGTCTAGAATTCATTTATAGCTTCAGTTTCTCATACCAGAGAAAAGATACAGTATTCACACATCTGTGCCCTATTTATTTCACTTACGATTATATTCTCAAGGTACATCTATTTGAGAATAAATGACTCAAACTTATCATTCTTTATGACAGAGTAATACTCCATCTTATATTTAAAAAAAAAACCCACATCTTTATCCAGTCTCCAGTTGATGGGCATTTGGGTTGTTTCTAAAATTGAGCTATCACAAACTAAGCTGCTATAAACATGGGTGCACATATGTTGCTATGATAAGAATCTTTTAATTCTTTTGTGTATATACCTAGCAGGGGAATAGCAGGGTCAAATGGGATTACTAATCTTAGTTTTTTTGTTTGTTTTTGTTTGTTTGTTTTTGAGACAGGGCCTCGCTTTGTAGTTCATGCTGGTCCTGAGCTCACTATGGAGCCCAGGCAAGCCTTGAACTCAGCAATCATCCTGCCTCTGCCTCCTGAGTGCTGGGATTACAGGCTTGAGCCACCACGCCTGGCTAATCCTAGTTTTTTTGAGGAATTTCCACACTGATCTCCACAGTGGTTGCACCAGTCTACATTCCCACCAAGAGTAGAGAAGGGTTCTTTTCTCTCCACAGCTTCCCCAACTTTTGTTGCTGGTTAATCTCACAATAGCAGCCATTCTTTGTGGAGTGAGATGGAATCTCAGTGTTGTTTTCATTTGCATCTTTCAGATGACCAGTGATGTTGAGTATTTCTTCATATGCTTCTTAGTTGTTTTTACTTCTTTTCTGAAAAGTGTCTGTTCATTTCAGATGCCCAGTTTTGAATTGGGTCTTTAAATATGGGGGGCTGATTTTTTAAAGCTCTTTATATATTCTAGGTAGTATCCCTTTGGGAAACAGCTGGTAAAGATTTTTTCCCATATTGTTAGTTATCATTTTGCTCTGCTGGTGGTTTCTTTTGCTGTGGAGAAGCTTTTTAATAAGATGAGATCCCATTTGTTGATTCCTTCTGCTAGACCTCATGCTATAGAGGTTTTGTTCATAAAGTTTTTCGCTAAGTCAACATCTCCAAGAGTTCTACCTAACCTGTTTTCCAGTAGGTTCAGTGTTTCTGATTTAATGTTTAGGTCTCTAACCCACTTTGTTTTTAGTTTAGTACATGGTGAAAGATAATTCTACCTTTAGTCTTTGAGAGGTTAAAGCTCAGTTTTTTTCAGCACCATTTGTTACAGAGGGTGTCTTTCCTCCACTGATGATATTTGGCTCTTTTGTCAAAAATGAGGTAATGTAATGTATCTGGAGTTATTTCTGGACTTTCTAATCTATTCCACTGATCCTTGGGTCTGTTACTCTGCCAGTACCATGCAGTTTTTATCACAGTAGCTTTGTAGTATAGTTTCAAGTTGGGGATTGTGATAACCCCCACCATGTCCTTGATGCCTAGAATTGCTTTTGCTATTCTAGGTCTTCTCTGGTTCCAGATGAATTTTTGGATTATTTTCTCTAGATCTGTGAAATATGCTGTTGGGATTTCAATTAGGATTGCATTGAATCTATATAGTAGTTGTGAGAGTATAGTCATTTTGACAATATTGGTTCTTCCTACCCAGGAACAAGGGATGTCTTTGCATTTTCTGATCTCCTCTTTAATCTCCTTGCTGTCATTTTCAGAGTAGATCATAGAACAAAAGTTTTTAGTTTTGTGGAAATGCCTCACCAAGGTTTTTCTTTAAACTGTTCATGACGTGGGATGTGTGTGTAATGCCTGGATCATGCTATCCTGAGAAAGACAAACACACACATGTAATGAACAGGGCACTTTTATTAGCACAGCATACAGTGGGTCTACCAATATTGGGTTGGAGACCCCGAAGAATGGCTACCAGTCCCTTTTAAGGGCATTTTAGGTTACACACGGGAGGGGAACCTACACCTTCTAGTAATTGGCTAACAGTTTGATCTATCATACTTATCAGGTGGTCATTGGTAGAGGGGAATAGGAAATATAGCCATCTTGTGGGAGGGCTAACAAAGGAAATCCTTGGTGGGAACAGCCCTATTGATCAGCTCGTCCAGCAACCTTATTGATTTGCCTGGGGTTTTTTAGGAAACCTCACACAATTAGCACAATTAGCAAGTTGTCATAAGTTATTTTTACAGAATATATATCATATCTGCACAGGACTTCTTTATAAAGTACAGTGTTTGTTTACAGCTAAAACATCAGATAGGGGTGACTTATAAAATGAAGATTCTTTGGTCCCAACATGTATAACATGTGTCCCAACACTCCAGGAGGTCAAGGCAGAGAGATGGCAAGTTTGAGCTCAACCTAGGCAATTTAGTGACTTTGTGAGATTCTGACTCAAAATTAAGGGGTGGGGGTGGGGTAGTGATGGCAGCTGGCTGGGGATGTAGCTTGATGAGAAGGACTTGGGTTCAATCCCCAGTGCTACAAAAATATTTTTTTCACTATGGATTAAATTTTTGGTGTCATCTCAGAACTCTGGTTTATCTCAGGTCATGATCTCACTAATATTTTTCTTTCTTACAACTTTAAAGATTTTTGTTCCTCACATTTAGGTCTTTCATTCTTTTTGATATAATTTCTGTATATAATATAACACATAGGTCGGAACTTTTTTCTGATTTAGCACCATTTATGGAAAATGCTGTCTTTCTTGGGTGACTCTGTTTTTTAAGTCTCTTACGTTTCACACCATTTCATCAGACAACAAAGAGAAAATTGACAAGGAAGATGACAAATATGACAAAGAGTGGTTTTCAGTGAAGATACTTTAAATCAAAGATTTGTGAGAAGCCCTTTGAAAAAATTAAGAAGGATGGAATATTTTCGCATCAGTCAAAGATAAAATACAAGGAAGCTGCATTCGTTCCTGTGTATTTATGCTAGGAAAATGTCAACACTGGAATCACACTTCCTTTAAGAGTTAGAAAATGGTTATAGTAAAAAAAAAAAATCTAAAACAGGAAGAAAATGTTCAAATGGGAAAAGGGGAACTAGGGAGGGTGGGGGGTAGAAAGGAAGGGATTAGTAAAAAAGAAAATAGAAAAAATGGAAACAGCTTTTGTAAAGGGGAAGAAGTGCTGAAGGGAAGGGAGGGAAATGGGGGAAAAGTAGCAAGGTACATCATGTTGATGCAGGAGAGCAAGGCCCAGCTCCCCACCTGAAACGCTAGCTCGTGTTCTCTAAAAATCGAAGAATGAATTTTAGGAACGACAGAGGTTTGAGTAGGAAAATTTTATTGAGAGAGAAAGCTTCTGCCTTAAGAGAGACAGAAGGGGGGCCCGGAAAGTGGGTAACCACCCCTACCTCACTTTTTAGAGGGCTTTTATGGAGCAAAGCCACGAGGTGAGGCGGGTCTGAAATAGGGGCCTACCAATAAGATTCAAAAACGGTAGATGGGTTACAATTGACCAATGAGTACAGTGGGGGCTTCCAATAAGATTTGAAAGAAATGGGCAAACTGACTAACCAATGGGTAAATGACAAGCATAGCTACTTCAGCAACTTTTTGATTGAATAGGGTCCAATGAGAAATCAAGCTTTAGAGGGTCTTGCTTGTCAGGAGACTCCTCCAGGTGGTTCAAGGTCCTGCCCATTATCTGGGGATTTTGTAATTACTGTCTTCCAGGGAGGGGCTGGATCCAGACCTTGACTTTCCGTCCTGAGAGGAGAACGAGGCCTGTAGTGTAGTTTCGCATTGATGGTATTGACCTTCAGAAGGATCCTCTTTTTTGCAAGTCTTTCAAGGGCCGGCCCTATCTATCTGCCTACTCATGTCTAGCTGGCTTTTCTACCTATAATAATGTCTGGGTACAAATTCTTTGGATATGTCTCTAAAATATACCAATAAAAATAACTCCCTAAACAAAAAATAATTTTAAAAGTTCTAAAATATGAAAACCTATAGCTTTATTTAACTCCTCCCTGCCTCCCTCCTTCCTCCGTTTCCTCCCTTCCTGATAACGTGGAGTAATTGCCGTGTACAGGATTTGGTTCTCTCCCCCTTTGAAGATTTATTTCCTTTAAATTTCACAAAAGCCGAAAGGGGGCAAAGAGGAGGAAACTGGTGCAGCGAAGCGAGGTTAAGACACGTGCTTGTGCTTCTGAGGAGGGGAGCTGACTGACAGCTGGACTACTGACTCCTACGGCTCGTGCTCACAACTACCAGGTCACCTGGATAGGGACTGAGTTTTCTAGGACACAGGATTTTAGAGCAAAACCCAGGAAATTCCTATGCAAACCAGGAAAGCTCTGCAGTGTTTTGGTATAGGCAACTGTTTTCACCTGAGTCCTGCCCCGTACACGCGGGTGTTTTCTTCAGGGCTGTTGTAAGTGTTGTATTTGCAAACACTCCAGACCACTTCTTCCTCTTCTCTGTGTCCCGGGAAACACGTGGGTTGCATTACGCAGTGCCCCAGGCAGGGCTTTATTAGCTCCTGCTGAGAGCTCTGCCTGTCAACCAGGAAAAGTTTTCTCCGAGCCCAGAGGTGGAGCTTTATTTCCTTCGACGGGAAGATTCACTTCCTGTTCTGGGCTGCATCTGAAAACATTCCTATTCTCATCCCTGCTTCCTGTGTGGCAGCACTAAACACCCCTCCCCTCCTGGGCAACCACGGCTTGAGAACATCCCTAGTTGACTCCCGTTCTCCGACCCTCAGTTACAAAAGCACATTGCCAAGAACTGTGAAGTACCAGGGGGCTGGTGCACACGCCGCGCTCGCAGACCCGAGCCAGGACCCCGGAAGGGCCGCTGCTGGCCTCCACTGTTTCTCTTCTACCCTTGAGCAGGAGCAACAGTGCAGACTTGTACGTAGATCACCTGCCTGGAAAACCAGTTTTTCCTCATCCCATGGAATGCAATCGTTTTGATCTGGAAAGTCTCTGGAAATGTGAGGGTAAAGAATTCCAAAGGTATAGGAATCACAGACCAAGTTCAAAGAATGCCCTTTAGAAGTAAACAGAAAATAAAGTTAATTAGTTTCCCAATAGCGGCTTTTCAAAAAGTAATGACTTCCTAAGTAATTTAGAATTTTGGGCATGATGGTGCATGCTTGTAATTCCAGTACTCAGGAGACTGTGGAACAAAGATGGTGAGTTCAAGGCCAGCCTGGGTAACACAGCAAGATCTTGTCTCAAAAAAAAAAGTAATTTAATTAATAAAGTGTTGCATTCATAGTGAACTCAAAACATTGTTAACAAAAATTTTCAATGTTCAAAATCCATTTGAAGGCTGGGGATTTAGTAGTTCCAGTAGTTCCAAGTGCCTGTTTTGCAAGTGCGAGGTCCTGAGTTCAATCCCTAGTTCAGGAGGAAAATTTCTCTTTATCTACCTATCTGTCTATCTGTCTGTCTATCTATCTATCTATCTATCTATCTATCTATCTATCTATCTATCTATCTATCTATCATCTTTCTATATTTGAGGATAAAATTTGTTCATCAATTCACTTTTTCAATTACAAGAACGTTTACAAATTAACATTAAAATAATTTTCTTGATTATAAGTACATGTTAGCTTTAGAAAACAAAAATAAAGGCTAAAATAAGAATTATTCATAATTCCATAATTATGGGTGTGGACACTGAGGCAGGGCCCCCCGAGGCAGGGAGACGTGGTGAGGTGCACTGTAACTTCACAAGCCCACGGACCCAGCGGCCAGGGCCAGCTGCTCCCGTGAGCTGAGACTCCCCGTACTTGGGAGGCTCAGGAGGCACAGGTGCCTGGCGCCCTGGAAAGGGCTGGGATTAGGTCTCTGTCTCTCTCCCCAGCAGAGCCTTTCACGGACGAGCAGAGTGAGAATTAGATGGGTTGTACTGCCCGATCACCTGGTCTCTTTTCTGATACAACTTCCCCGTCAGTATCCACGACACCCGGAGCCTGCCCTCTGGGCCAGGATGCCAGGACTCACCGCCTGGGTTGCCGCCCAGCGCCGCACATTTGTTGACACAGTGCGACCTCTAGCGGTCATTTCCTCCACGACCTGCACAATTTGCACCAAAGGTGCTTTCTGGTCCAGCCTCCGGGGGATGGGTCTTGCGGAAGCCTGCAGCAGATTCCCTTCCTCCTGGGAGCGAGGCGGCCGGTTCTAGCCCCAACTCTGCCTTAATGGGCAGTGTCCCTCTGGCCATATGGCACTCTTCTCTAATGAAGAAAGTCATTGGCTCTTCGAAGTGGACCTTCACCTTCAGGGGTTTACTCCTCTTACCTAGGGGTGCACAAGAGCAAAGCAGCACCTGCCTCCACTGAGAAGGGTTGGAACAACAGGGATTGTCTCACTTGGAGGTGACCTGGGGCCTGAGGGGAGATCATTAGAGAGCGAAGTACAGGATACAGCTCATGGGCTGCAGGGGTTGCCCAGACTCTGAGTTGGCAGGTAGGTCTTTCAGGCAGGTGGGAAAACCAAGTTCAGAAAGCACCCTGTGAGGCGGATATCAGTAGGAATAGCAGAGCAAGGAACTCCTTGCCTCATAAAGACAGTGATGATACTGGCAAATAGTCACAATCAAGTTGTTTGAAAACTCCGGATATTAACACAAAACTTGGTAACAATCAGTGTGTCTATCCAACAAAAATGGCCACACTTTGGCCAGTATGGTGAGCTTTGTGGCATTTTAACCTGTTCCAGTTCTCACCTCCACACCCAAATCTAGTGGCATCCTTGACTCCCAGTAGCTCCCAATCTTGGTGAAAACCACCAGCTCTGGAATGGACACAATAGGGTGGGTGCCTCCAAAGCCCAGTTTCTGAGTAGTTACCATTACTTCTCCTGTCTGGCGGGTCCCTGGAAGACTCTACTTGCAAGACTGTGTCTATTTGACCTTGGTTTGGAGCTCAGCGCAAGTAGCCTTTCCCTGGGGGCATTTGTTAAAAACAATCAGCAGTGCTTGTTTCACAGGCATCTGCCTCAACTGGTGAGATCAGCTGGGTCAAACAAGAAACTGACCTCAAGTTCTAAAAGGAAAAGTTGAGGGATGCCCATCCATAGGGAATTTTGCAAAGCCCTACCGTATTCCTAGGAATCTCAAAGCCCACACACGTGGGTAGGGCTGTCAGCAAGCCCAGGAAAGATGTTGGCTCTTCACGTGGCATTTGCAGATGGTGTTGCAGTCCCTAGGAGCGGAGGCCGTGCCTGCAGTGCAGACAGGAGGAAGGAGTTGGAAGGGTGAGGCCTACACAGCGGCTGGGTGAGGATCTGGTCTTTTCTGCTACAATCCATCTGCTGGGTGATTCCATTGTCCTCCTGCCCTCTGGTGCTGGTGGTGATAGATGCTTGTATATGCACGTGTGTTTCGCATGAACACTATCGGCTCTCAAAATGGAAAAATTTCAAGAGTTTTATTTAGGAATAAAAAAATACAGTACATCTCATGCACCAGTGTGGCCAAAATATAATTGTTATTGGCAGAGCAGTCACTACAATCAAAGGAAGTAGAAAAAGGTTACAGGAATTGTCCAATGACAAAACCTGAATTAAAACTGTTAATCTAAATAACAATCTGCTTATTATGCCAAACTCTTACTCTATATGTTTGTGAGAGCTAGAAATTGGTAAGTATTATTAGTAAGTAAAGAAGGTCATTATAAAAAACTAAGGATTAGTTGCAAATAATGTCAGAGCTCTCTCCGGTCCTCTGCAGTGTGAGAGACTGCGCCGAGGGTGGGCAGTGTGGCTTGTGATGCGGGGTGAGCTGGAGCGCGTGTCTCCTCCGCTCTCTGTTTGGATGTGGCCTCCCCAAGGCGTGTTTGCCGTGAGAAGTTCCGCACGCAGCTCTCTCGGAGCCACACAGCAGGCCGGGGCTGCACAGCTGGGGCACGGCAGGGCCTCGTGGTCTGCAGTGCTTCCCTGAGACGCGGCAACAAGGCATAAAGGCGAGTGGCAAGCTCGGTCACACGGTCTGCAGGCCAGGTTTGGGTGAGTGCGTCGCTGGACTTGCTGAGGGCCACTTCACGGACCCTTCCAAGTCAAGAGAGATGCAGAGAAACAAGAAAGAAAAAGCAGGAGGGACCGAGACACAGAGTTGTTTGCTGCTCCTGCACAGGCAAACCCAGGTGAGTGTTAGCGGGGTCTCAGCTGCTCTGAGCCCTCTCAAGAGGCGGTGGGTGTGGGGGTGGGTGGCCTTTGCCCCGGCTCTGACACGCTTGCTCACCACTGTCCCCACAGGATGAATTCACAGTTGCTTCAAGTTCAACAAGCCATTTCCCTGAATTTGGCTGGAGGAGTCACTGTTGGTACAGCAGTCATTGGAGCGGCAGGCCGGCAGGCCGCTGTGGGACCAAGGTCAGGAGCCGCCTTGGGGTTCCTTCCCCCTCCTGACAGGCCCCAGGGGCTGGGGAGTAGCGGGGCCTTGGGAGAGTGTGAGGGTCATGGCAGAGCTGGAGCTCCAGACAGCGGGGTGATGGACAATTAGGGTCTCCCTGGGACGGGGCTGTGGAGTCTTGTCCCACAGGTTGTACTATCCACCCCGCTGCCACAAGTCACCAAGGCCACACCAGCTTCACCAGCGAGTTCGGTGGCCTCAGAGGAAGACCCGGCTCCCAGCCGAATCCAGGGTGGTTGACTCGCGTGCTTTGCTAAGCCAAAGAAAGTTTTTGAGTTAGATCTGTGGCAGGGAGGCAACAGGGTGATACGGATGTCCCAGCCCCGACTGGACAGTAGCCCAGCCTTTCCCGCATCTCCAGGGTAGCCGTCCCTGAAGTATGTTCCTGGAGCTCGCTACCCTGAGCATGCTGAGGTCTCTGGTACCCACAAGGAAGGGGTGTTGGGCCGGGGAGTCAGTGCCACTCTGGAAGGCTTGGCGCCCGCTGTCCAACTGATGTGGGTTGCTGTGGTTTGGGTGCCCAGGCCCAGAGCTCCGTGACCCCTAATACAATATCTCCTCCCAGGCGTTGGAGCCATACAGCTCGGCCAGCATCTTGAACCTGGGTCCCCAGTCGTTGAGGAAGTCGTAATCTATCTCAGAGTCGGTTGAGTCTGTGCCCAAGGAGCTGAGCGACTCGGCGATGGACTCGGAACCCTCGTAGTCGTAGATGTGCAGCGTGTCATAGGGCGGGCCGCCGCCGTCGTGGTCGGCCTCGTCCTTCTTTACCTCGATCATTGCGGCCATCTCGCCGGGCCCGCCCTGCGCCCTGGGCGCCATCCGCGGAGGTTTCTGCGCCTTGGCGTAGACGGGTGGCCGCGCGTCCAGCGCTGACCTAGGGGGCTTGGCCGCGCCAGAGCGCACGGAGTTGAGCACCGACACGTCGTAGCTGGTGGTGTCCATCTCGCCGCCGCCCTCCTCGTCGTAGGTGACCAGCTGCTCGTGGATCTCGGTCACGCCTTTGCCGTGGGCGCGCGCCTGCTTCCGGAGCCGCCTCCGCAGGAAGACGAGTAGGGTGATCACTGCACGGAGGGAGAGACGGTCAGGCAGGCCCCGGGAAGCAGCCCCGTCCATCTGTCCTCCCTGGGTCCGGCCCGGGACCCGGGGACACCCCAGGGCCGGTGTGCCACGGCCCAGCCACGGGACAGACTCTCGGCCTCCGCGGGCTGCGCTGAGGGGAGGGGCCTGGGGAGAGCAGGGTGCGGCTTCCTCTGGTTCTTTGTCTTCCAGCAGACTCCGCCCCACCCACTGCGTGCCCCTGACCCTTCATAACGAGAGCCACATCTTTCCAAGTCATCTCCGAAAGGCCAGGAGACCACAGATGGCATAGAAATGGGGGCGGGGGTGCAGTTAGAACTTTGGGTGCAAAGATTTTGAACTGTTACTCTGATAACTGGATACTGGGGCTGGTAGACACGATCCTGGCTGTGGGAGCAGCAGCCGCTCTTTCGTGCACCGACTTTATAAACCCCTGGCACGACTTGAGGCACTTGCTAGTATTATCTCACTCAGTGTAGATTTTATTTTAGTTTTGGTGCTATTGGGGATTGAACCCAGGACCTGTATACTAATCTTCTTCCCCAGCCTGTTAAAATATCCTCTAAAACAGGGGCTCGCTGAGTTGCTAAGTTGCCCATGCTGGGCTTGAACTTGTGATCCTTCTGCCTCAACCTCCCTGTCGCAGGTTTAACCGGTGTGTTCCTCCATGTGCACTCCAGCATAGGTGCTGTTATACCTGTTCTAGAGTTGAGCTAGCAGAGCCCAGAGCACCAAGGTCAGGCGGTGGTGAGCAGGGGCTGGCCACGTGGTCGAGAGAGCCCTCAGATCAGCTCGGACTGGCCCTGGGCTCGGTTCTAACTCAGGGCACTAAACAAGCTGTCACATACATAAGTGAAACTGGGGTGCCCTGGGAGATCGCATCCTGAGCCTTAGTTTCCTTGTAAAACGGGGAAATGATGATATCTCTGCTCTGCTTCTGTTTGAGAAGATAAGACGTTAGACCTCTGTGTCATGATTGTTATTACTGCAATTAGTAAAGGGGCCATCTGGGTCTGGACTTTCTGTCACAGGAGCCCTGGGAGGGGTCCTGCCAGGAAAGGCCTGGCTCATAGTGGGCAGGGCCCTTCCGGTAGCTGCCAGGGTGAGAGCTGATGTCTCTCTGCCCCTCGGGGGAGGAAGCTGCTCCCACAGGGTAACTGGCTGATCCCTTCTTTCTTCCCCTAAGACATCTCCAGGGAGCCCCTTCCAAATAAGCCGCCTGCACCCAGTGTCTGATTGCTGGGTGGGCCCTTGGAACGCTCCAGATACACAGGAGGCTCAGGGGAGGAAGAGTCACTAAATCTCAAAACCGGATGAATTCTGTAAAAGGAAAGAAAACCCGTGGTGACAATGTAAATTAAGAGTTTTAAAGTTTTCCATTTTAGAACTGGATTCTATTTGGAAAAAACAAAACAACAACAACAAAAAAATAAAAGCAGGCTTTACGTAAATAGAAGCCTAGAACAATGTCTGGCACATAGTAAGTTTTCAAAACGTGCACACTGACGCTGGAAGGGTGCTTGTCAAATATAGCTTATTATTACGGTCATTACTTCTTATGATGCTGGGGTTCGAATTCAGGACCTCGCACATGCTAGGCAAGTGCTCTAGCACTGGGTTGCCCCCCAGCTGTGGGCCATTTTGAAGGAGAATTGGCCTGAAGAGTGGAAAGGGGTTTGGCACCTGTGCACACCCCTCTCAGGCAGCCCTCGGGTGAAACGCTGCATCCTGCATCCTGCATCCTGCATCCCACATCCGGAGCCCAGAGGCTGGGGCGGCGCCCTGGCCGGAGCACCTCACAGGGTGAAGACTCAGACGTCCCTGGCCCGGCCCTGAGCACTGACCTGTGATGGTGAGGATGCAGAGGAAGATGGCCACTAGTGCCTGGATGCTGACGCCCGCCTGGGCCACCGCCTCCTCACAGAAGGTCAGCTTGCCCTGCTGGTCGCACTTGCACACAACCACGGTCAGCGTACTGGTGCCCGTCAGGCTGGGGGACCCGTTGTCCGAGATGAGCACAGGCAGGTAGTGGAACTTGGCATGCTCCCGGTCAAACGGCCCATACTTGACTGTGATGTTGGCTGTGTTATCTGGCGACGGCAAGGCCACAGAGTGAGGCTGTGGAGGGAGGGTCCTCCCCGCGCACCGCCGGAGGGCTGCTTCCTGCAGGGAGGCCTGCCCCACTGCGGCTCTCTGCCCTTGGCATTCCCTGCGTCTGGGTGTAGTCATGTGCACACAGGCTTTTTCCTTTGCAGAGGGGATGTTTGGGGCAGCTGCCTTGACCTAGCCTGGAAGGACGGCTGAACTGGAAAGTAAAATTCCTGCTTTCTGGTTCTATGGGCAACTGATACACTTGTTCCCTTGGGTTACCCCATCCCCACTGCAATTAAAGGGGCCTTTCTTCTTTGGCACAACCAATTATTGCTTCAAACTTTCACAAGCAATTGGGAAATGTTTCAGAAAGTCTTTTAACCTCAGCTTCTAGAACTGTTTTTGCTAGCTCTGAAAATCCATCACTTGACAGGTGTTTGCAGCAATAGAAACAATGCCCTCATTCCATGGGGCACTGAGAGAATGATTGGATGTGCCGTCCAGGGCTCCCTAGGTAGGCAGCCTGCGACTGGTGCTGTGCTTTGTCCAAATACTCCTCGTCTCTAACCCAGCCCCAGTCGCTGTGTTCCTGACATAATCCACTAAAGAACTTTTCAAACAGCCTGGTTTTCAGGCTTCTCTCTGGAAGGTTATAAGGCTGATAGCTCAAGGATTTATTTAGCCACACAGGAGGGCACACTCAGGAAACCAGCCGAAAGTCAAGGATTTCAAATGAAAGCCAATTACATTGCCTAATTTCATTTCAGTCTTGTCTATTATGATTGAAAAGAAATGAAATGCCATCAGCACTAGGGGAGAAATCAGAGATTTTGACATTCAGGATGTAAGTGACTCTGAAGCCTATGGGCTTATCTCCTGATTACATCTGGGTTATCTTTGGGGAGCAACTAAAATTTTCTACCCCATTGTACCATGTTCATTTCACATGCTCATTGGGAGTGGGATGACAGGTATTTTTAATTTTTTTT